>BLSH010501255.1:224971-240420 GCA_018402905.1 Glandirana rugosa | reverse complement strand
CTGTGCTCCTCAGTGTTCTCTCCTGTAAACTCTGACATGAGGAAGCAAAACCATGCCTTTGCCATGATGGCAGCTTCCATATAGACACATAGGGGTTTATTTACTAAAACTAGAGGGTGCAAAATCTTGTGCAGCTCTGCATAGAAACAGCTTCCAGGATTTATTGACAAAGCTTAATGGAACAAAATGATGTTAGAAACTGATTGGCTACCATACAGAGATGCACCAGATTTTGCACTCTCCAGTTTTAGTAAATCAACCCCATCGTGGAGGATAATACACAGTGAAGCTGATCATATACAAATTGAAATTCAACATGTTCAGCATGGACCAGCTGAATTTTAATCTCATTTAGTGTGTGCTCATTCTTGTGTAGCACCCTGGTCCTAAACAGGGCTGCTATCAAATGTAGTTCTGCTAGGTGGTAACTAGCCTGGCCAATTGATAGGGGATTTCCTGATTATTGTCTAAGCCTGGGTTAGTGTATCCCTCTCTTCTGTTACTGGGTGGTGCTCCTGCCCTTGACACTAGAATGACAAGATCACATTATATCCAAGTGTTTTTGCACCTGCCTAAGGGTGTCCTGGGTAGAGTTGAGCGAACTCGAACTGTAAAGTTCGGGTCCATACCAAACTTTGGGGTGTCCGTGACCCGGACCCGAACCCGGACATTTGAAAAAAATTTGCTTTTGGGTATTTTATCCCACCTGTTGAATAGCTGCAGGGCAGCCAATCAACAAGTGTTTCACTGGTTTGCCCTTAGAAGCCATTACAGCTATGCCTACTAATGGCATGGCTGTGATTGGCCAGTGCATCATGTGACCCAACCTCTGTATAAGCTGGAGTCACGTAGTGCTGCATGTCACATGCTCTCAGGCTAGTGTAGGGAGAGGATCCTGCCGGCGCTGTGAGGGACAGATTGCAGATATAATAACATCTCATCCTGCATTACAGAACAATCTGATTCTGGACTAGGTAGAGATTACTACTACTACTGCTTTGAGGGACAGATTGCAGATCTCATCCTGCATTACAGAACGATCTGATTCTGGACTAGGTAGAGTTTACTACTCCTGCTTTTAGGGACAGATTGCAGATCTAATAACATCTCATCCTGCATTACAGAACGATCTGATACTGGACTAGGTAGAGTCTACTGCTTTGAGGGACAGTTTATTGTTCTAAAATCATCTCCTAGTTCTACAGGGTCAGGTTCCTGCTGTTGCTGTAAGGGACAGATTATTGTTCTAAAATCATTGCCTACTGCTGTAGGGTCAGGTTAGGGTTGAGCGAACCTGAACTGTAAAGTACGGGTCCATACCGAACTTTGGGGTGTCCGTGACCTGGACCCAAACCCAGACATTTGAAAAAAAGTTTGGGTTTGGGTTCTGGGTTTGGGTCTTTGATCACGCATGTTGAATAGCTGCAGGGCAGCCAATCAACAAGCGTTTCATTGGTTTCCTCTTAGAAGCCATCACAGTCATGCCTACTAATGGCATGGCTGTGATTGGCCAGTGCATCATGTGACCCAGCCTCTTTATAAGCTGGAGTCACTTAGTGCTGCATGTCACATGCTTTCTGGGTAGTGTAGGGAGAGGATGCTGCCGGCATTGTGAGGGACAGATTGCAGATATAATAACATCTCATCCTGCATTACAGAATGATCTGATTGTGGACTAGGTAGAGATTACTACTACTACTGCTTTTAGGGAAGATTGCAGATCTATTAACATCTCATCCTGCATTACAGAACAATCTGACTGGACTAGGAAGAGTCTACTGTTTAGAGGGACAGATTATTGTTCTAAAATCATCTTCTAGTTCTATAGGGTCAGGTTCCTGCTGTTGCTGTAAGGGACAGATTATTGTTCTAAAATCATCGCCTACTCCTATAGGGTCAGGCTCCTGCTGTTGCTGTAAGGGACAGATTATTGTTCTAAAATCATCGCCTACTCCTATAGGGTCAGGTTCCTGTTGTTGCTGTAAGGGACAGGTTATTGTTCTAAAATCATTTTACTTCCTTTTGCAGCCCTCTAGCACTTTCCAGGACTTTTTTTACAGTCATTTTTGTGACGAAAAGTTCGGGTCCCCATTGACTTCAATGGGGTTCGGGTAAAGTTCGGGTCAAGTTCGGTACCGAACCCGGACTTTTTCCCTAAGTTCGTCAGAACCCACCGAACCCGAACATCCAGGTGTTCGCTCAACTCTAGGTCAGGTTCCTGCTGTTGCTGTAAGGGACAGATTACTGTTTTATAATCATCTCCTAGTTCTATAGGGAGAGGTTCCTGCTGCTCCTGTAAGGGACAGATTATTGTTCTAAAATCATCGCCTACTGCTATAGGGTCAGGTTCCTGCTGTTGCTGTAACGGACAGATTATTGTTCTATAATCATCTCCTAGTTCTATAGGGAGAGGTCCCTGCTGCTCCTGTAAGGGACAGATTATTGTTCTAAAATCATCGCCTACTGCTATAGGGTCAGGTTCCTGCTGTTGCTGTAAGGGACAGATTATTGCTCTAAAATCATGGCCTACTGCTATAGGGTCAGGTTTCTGCTGTTGCTGTAAGGGACAGATTATTATTCTATAATCATCTCCTAGTTCTATAGGGAGAGGTTCCTGCTGCTCCTGTAAGGGACAGATTATTGATCTAAAATCATCGCCTAGTGCTATTGGGAGAGGTTCCTACTGCTCCTGTAAGGGACAGATTATTGTTCTATAATCATCTCCTAGTTCTATAGGGAGAGGTATCTGCTGGTGTATAGGTATACTTGTTTTTTTGAATATGCCTCAATATTTTGGGGGCTACCCCAATTAGAAAAAAAAACAAACAAACAACAAAAAATGTTGGCTACCTCCTCCTCCTCCACCACCGCCACTTCCACCTATGGTGCCATGGTCACGGCCTAGTCAACCTCTAGGCTCCTACTCCACATCCACCGCCCCTTGCCATTTTTATTTTTTTTATTTGATTTTAAGTTATTTTCCCTATCCCCATTTTTTTGTAGGTCACTTGTCCTACTCTTACCCCCATTTTACTTTTGTAGCCCTCTAGCACTTTCCAGGACTTTTTTACAGACATTTTTGTGCTGAAAAGTTTGGGTCCCCATTGACTTCAATGAGGTTTGGGGTCCAGGGTCAAGTTCGGGTCAAGTTCGGTACCGAACCCAAACTTATTTGTGAAGTTCGGATGAACCCGCCGAACCCGAACATCCAGGTATCCGCTCAACTCTAGTCCTGGTCCTAACCCTCTCTCCCCAGTTTGTTAAGAGTCAATAAATCTCTTTTTGCATTCTCAAAGTTTCTGGCACCCAATTTACTCTAACCGCACTATTCCCACTATGCCTAGTAACCTACACTGTGAAGAAAGATGTCAGCTCTACCTGGCTGTGGAGGTCACCATTAGGCCTAGGGGTTGGGGCCATGGCTACACTTGCTTGACAGAAGTCAATCATTTGACTGACTTTTGTCGAAGATGAATGTTGGAAAACTGTTCTCAATCAGCAGCTGCAGCCCCTGATCAGTGTATTCTGTGTTCTGTGTTTTCTGAAAGCATTGGGGGCCACTGTCAGAATATAATGTCCCAACAGTGAGGGATTCCATCCACCTTGTTTGTGTAGGTGGCGGAATCTGTTTACTGAAGGAAAAAAAACTGTCTATGGCCAGCTTAAAGTGTTACTAAACCCACAACAGTAAAATTAGACTTTAATGCAGTAAAGCATGCTTTTTATACTCATTGTGGAACCTAAGGGGTTAATCTTCTGTATTGCGTAAACAGGCTGATTGATCCTGTATACACAGATCCTTTCCTTATTGCATTGCCCCAAAACATGTTGGGAAAAGACAATTAGTGATGTCAGTTTGCACATGCTCAGTTTGGTGTGGATTGTTAGAGAGTTTTTTTTCTTGGGAGATTGCATGTGATCAGCACAGGGCCAATCAGCACTGTCCAGACATTTGGGTTGATTTACTAAAGCTTGAAAGTGCAAAATTTGGTGCAGCTCCACACAGAAACCAATCAGCTTCAAGGTTTTATTGTCAAAGCTTGATGGAACAAGTTGAGGTTAGAAACTGATTGGCTAGCATGTACAGCTGCACCAGTTTTTGCACTCTCCAGCTTTAGTAAATCAACCCCATAGGGTCAGGGGTCCTGTATCCTTATAGGACAGCCAGTGCAGTATGAAAACTCATCCTACAAGTTTTAACCAGGCACTGATAGAAGTCACAAGACTGCTATACACTGCTGATGATAAAAGATATTTAGCAGTTTATATTTACTAAAATAATTGCATATCCATGTTCTGTGTACTGTGCGAGACCAGCTATAGTGAATTCAGCCAGGGTCCTGGATTTAGTAACAATTTAAGTCAGTAATGGAAAAAGCTTGGCTGCATGGAGACCATAGACAATACTCTGCCAGCTGTTGAATATTTTATTGTAGCAACAGGATAACTTAAAAGTGAATGTACTTAAGAAGGACTTTTATAACGTAAAAAGTTTCAGATAGTTGAGAGGTTCACTTTTGCACTGATAAATTATTAAAGAAATTGAAATATGATGTTATAGTGTTCTTACAGCTGTTAGTTAATATAACACGATAACTAGTTTATGCCTAAAATCCTTATGTTCCTTCTGTTTCACTTGCCTACTCCTGAATTCCATAAACAAATGGCTTTGTAAATATTTAATTGAAAATACAATGCAGTTTCCTACTTCGAAGCTTGGCTCCATATGTCTGTTGCCTGCTTGATGCTTCTGCCACGTCCTATGGAACTCTCTTTTGCTGAGGCCAATTAGTTAATATTAAAGTCATACGATTTCGGTAACAATGTGTCCGGGATATGAAATGCCACCTCCCTCATATTTCCTAATGACCTTTCTAATGTCTACTCTTTTGTTGGTGATATTTAAAGAGCTCCCGAGCCTCTCCTGGGAGAGGACAAAGCTGAATACTTATTCAGTGGCACTTCAGAAACCAGAGTCTGAGAAAAAAAGGGGGGGGGATTACCAGAATGGATCTAACCTCAGTAACCTTCAGAGACATGTTAAATGTCACCTAGGAATTTCTCATCTCAAGAGGCAAATTAAACAGACATTTCTCTGAGAGGCATATATGACACCTGTCAATCAAGCTTAAAAACTAAGACATTTTTACTATTCTGTCAGTGTACATGAATTCTGGAAAAATATATTTTGTTATAACTGTAGTTCATGATTTTAAATGTGCTGTAAATGGCTTCGCTTAAGAAATAGAAAAATTGCCATATGCAGAAATTAATATTTAATGTCAGTACGTAGAGTGTGTCAATAGAAAACGAGAACTCCAGGGGAAAGCAAAATACACGACATATCATATTTGGTCCAGGTGGCACATTTTGTCATACCAGAGACAAGGACCAGCTTAGGTTCATTCAGAGGCTCCCTGAGTTTGTCAGATTTCTTCTAATTATGATCAGAGGCAGTGTTGTTCTTTTCATATAATTAGAGAGCACCAATGTAGAGAAATGTCAAACATTTGTGAAGATGCTGCTCTGGGATCTTTACACTTTGACTTGTCACCAGGAATACATGCAGTCCTGTTTAATCCTTAGCACATCTGAATTCAAAGAAATGTTTTAATTTCTTTCATGCATTTTTTGACAAACATATATACTGTATATTTCTGTTAGATATTAGGAGATTGCTAGGGGTCGTGATTAAAGTGAACCTTTCAGAATCCTAAAAGTAAATGCCTAGGAGCAGGTACTGTAATATGCCTGCTATTGCAACTAATATCCAGAAAAACATACTTTGTGTGCTTCTCCAACACTAGTTGGATTATTTGTTGGATTATTAGTTGGAGTATTTGGGTTGAGGAGTGAGTTGTGTGCAGTTGGTGTATTCGGGAGTTCTCTTCTATGCAGAGTTAGGGGTTCTGGGTAGTCTGATCAGAGCAGAGGACTCGCTTACTCCCCTCTCTGGATTGATAATTCCTTATTTGGGACCCATAATTTGGAAGTTCAAAGAGATATTTTGGTGGGAAAGAACCTCCACCCCTATCTCGAGGAAGAATCACTTAAAGACAGGGGGCTCCTAGAGCAGGTGTGAAGTAGAAAGGAGTTTGGACAGCAGAAAAGTGTCTGGAGTGCTGCATATCTGCTGAGAGCTGTCCACAAGGGCTTGGACTGAACTTTTTTTTCTGCGGGTAAAACCTATTAAAATTATAGTAAACTCTGTGTTACCACTTGTACCTACAGCCAAGCCTATAATAAGGCTTACCCGTAGGTACTGTGAATATCTCCTGAAATTGCACAGAGTGCATGCAGCCAATGACATTATGGGCGCATGTGCTCTGAAGATCCGGCTTACAGTGCTGGAAATGGGTGGCTTCCGCATGTATACTGAGCCGCGAACCCAGAAGGAAAATGGGGGAAAGATGTCAGTTGTCTCAATGGTGACATTTCATCACTGAAAGGCTTTGTTCTCAGCTAAGTCTATCATAATGTGCTAGTATTTATTGCATACTAGCACATTATAACATTGCCTTGCAGGGATTAATTTTTTAATAATTACCTGCGGTTTATAACCACTTTAATGGCGTATATGCTGGTATTAGTACTATGTACTGAAGATAGGCAGACTTTTATTTTGTCATTTTGCTGAAGTTACTGCTACTGCAGGCTACTACTTGCACAGCAACATACCTGTGTGTCACTAGCCCCTTCCGGGTACAGGGCGCGGGCATGCCTCCTCCTGCCAACTCCCGCTGTGTCTAATTTTAATTTTGTCAGCAAGTTCTGGCTAATGATATATGGCAAGGACCTGCGCCCAATCACAGCCTGTTGCCCTGTGTTGACAAACAACACAGGGCTCTGTACAGACGGAACAATTTCTTTGTTTCTCCTACCTGTAAATCTGGGAGAAGGAACAAAGAGATTTTTAGTAAAAAGCAACACATAATACACACAGTAACACCTGTTTGGCACACACTTAACTCCTTGAATACCCTAAGATGTTAACCCAGTCCCAGCCAGTGTCATTAGTACAGTGGCAAAGTTTACTATTATCACTGTTCACTCTATTAGTGTCATTGGTGATGTTAGTGTCAGTTAGTCAGTTTGTTTACCTCCCAGACAGTGTTAGTTAGTGTCAGATTGCCTGCCACACTATAACAGTCCCAAGATAAGTCGCTCAACACATTGCTAGTATAAGGAAAAAAAATCCAGTATGTACTGTATACCACAGTTTGTAGACGCTATAACTTTCACACAAACCAATCAATATACACTTTTCGAGTTTGTTTTATTTTTACCAAAAACATGCAGCAGAAAACATTTTAACCTAAATTGTTGAAGAAATTTGATTTTAAAAAAAAAAATGATATTGGATATGTTTTATAGCAGAAAGTAAAACATTTTTTTTCAAAATTTTCGGCCTTTTTCATCTATACAATGAAAAAATTTAAAAAAACAGTGGTGATCATATACCACCAAAGGAAAGCTCCATTTGTGTGAAAAAAAATACATACATTTTGGTGTATTTGGGTACAGGGTTGCATAACCATGCAATTATGAGCGCAAAATTACCAGTTAAAGTAGTGCAGTGACGAATAGCAAAAAATGGCCTGGTCATGGAGGGGGTAAAACCTTCCAGAGCTAAAGGGATTATACTATTTTTCATTTGGCTTTTCTTGTTTTGTTTGCCTTTGGGAGATAAAAATGTCTTAGCAATGCTGAAGCGCTACCACAGTATCTAATACCCCTGAAATTCACAATGTGTATATATTGTGGGGGGGTTAGCTCAATGGGGATCACCTTCCCTGGAAAAGGGTAATCCAAACGGCAGGTTTTCTTAAATTTTGACTTCTAGCCAGGTTTATTTACAAGGATGCATGTAAAATCAAATAAATAAAACAGAAAATAAATCCTTGCCATCCAGGCGCTAACTAAACATATTCAGTTTTGCTAACTCAGAGGTGAAGGGCTTTTCCCAGTCACCCACAAAACAAAGATAATGCAAAGTGTTTTTGTTTCAGTCACAAAGCAAAGTTCAGTTCAGCAGCTCTCTTAGGCTTTGGCTTCCTGAGTCCAGGTCAAGAGCAATCTTCTGATCCAGACCTGCTTGCTTCCTTTATGGTGGATATGAGTGGACTGGTCCGCAACCAACCCTGCCAAGGTGGCTGGTAAAACCCGGACTGGACTCCACCCTAGTTTTCTGCAAACGTATGCATGCAAGGTGAAACATAGGGGTTGATTTACTAAAGCTGAAGAGTGCAAAAACCAGTGCAGCTTTGCATGCTAGCCAATCAGCTTCTAACCTCAGCTTGTTCAATCAAGCTTTGACAATAAAACCTTGAAGCTGATTGGTTTCTGTGTGGAGCTGCACCAAATTTTGTACTTTCAAGCTTTAGTAAATCAACCCCATAATGTCTATCGATCACCTTGCCTTTCATAATGCCATAATATACACACACATATATATGTATATACTGTATATACGGTCTGCCAATAGCATTAATGCAGCAGGTTTTGCTGCTGTTGATTTTGATTTATTATGTGTCCTCTTCATTCATAGTGCCTATCTCATACTGTCTTATACCCAACTATATGCTCTATGTACATTTTAATCACTGGATGTACATGCCATTGATTGTTTAGACTTAGTCTGTTCTTTGTTTGATTTGTGTATACATTGCTTGCAGTTTTGACACTAGGGCAATGTCAAGAAGACTCTGCCTGACTCATAACAAACATATTCTCTCTATACCTATGCACCTTGTTTTCATGTATATCGGGATAGGTTATGCTATCAGGAAACAGAATGAATTTGTATGTGATACAGGCTAGGCAATTACTTTTTGTTTGCCTTGTGTGCTTTAAATATGTGCTTGTTGTAGGGCGTGGCTTGGCACGAGTGGCATGAGGACGCACTTCATAGGAGCTCCGGGCACAGATCGCTCTATCTGGAGGAATCCTGCCTCCACAACAGCAGGATCCAGGTAAAACTACTCCAGATAGTTAGCCTATACTCCCCGCTACCCTCTGATACCATTTTTGGGCCGAAAATACCCCATACTCCGCTACGGCCTAGGCCGCATCAACATCCCTCAATTGCCGGCCGGCGGCAGTATGGGCCTACTCCACCAGCGACATTCAGACACGCCACGGACCCAGAAAATGCCACATTCACTATAAAGTAGGCAGCCCACCACCACCCTACCCGATAACCACGTTCAAGGGTTGGATTAAGGCACACCTGAAATGGACCAGGCCGCGGAGACATCCCCGGCCTCAGGTACTTTGAAAGAGACATTCTAACCACCATACTAGTTCCTCTTGTGCAACAGGGCGATTCCTTCATAGAAAAGCCTACCCCTGCTGGCATTCATCACCTCAATCAGCCAGCTATTAGTGGCCACTTCTGGGTAAGCTACTTTGAGCCTAGCAACAGACTTTTTGGGGATAAGGCCTAGTACTTAGTGAAGATGGCAGCCTAGACACAGAGTGCTGCATACCCAGGACCTACCCCATAGCTATTGCCAGCATATACACATGATGGGCAAACAGACCAAAACCATAAAAGCTACACCGGGACCTCGTGCTCCAAGATCTTCATCCACACCAGATATTAGAGATATCACAGACATCTTTAAATCACAGTCCCGCGGTCGAACTACGACCAAAATGACACCCCAGAGACATAAGGCAGAACACAGTGATGATTCAATAGCAACATCTGACGACATGGTAAATTACTCTGCCCCTCCAGACCACCCGCTTCAACTCTCAGAAATGCACACTTTTGCCACAGATATTAAGAACACCTTCTCATGTGCAATCACCGAACTAAAAGCTAACATTCTCTCACTCACTGAATGCATAACAGCCTCTGAGCGGGCACACATTAAAAGAGACAGAGTGGTGGAGAACCTCGAATCGGTGGTCGCCTCACACGCCACACACGTAATCCTTATGAACCTCCAAATTGAAGACCTGGATAACAGGGGATGCAGACAAAATATAAGAATCAAAGGGATCCCAGAATCCATAGAACCCACAGGGATCAAATCTGTATTACAAGCAACATTCAATGAGATGCTAGAACGTCCAAAGGATACTACCATTGCTTTTGTTAGGGCCCATAGAGCCTTGAAACCGAAACCCCCAGATACTGCTCCGCCTAGGGATGTTGTCTGTTGCCTTCAAAGCTTTCAGCTCAAAGAAGAAATCCTTAACAAGGCTAGACTAAATGACCAGATAACCATTAATGATCACACAATCGCACTTTATCAGGATCTGTCTCCAATCACATTACAGAATAGGCGAGCACTACGCCCTATGCTGGAGGTACTCTGAAATGAACGGATTTCCTACAGATGGCGTTTCCCATTTGCACTGAATGCCACCTTCAAAGGGAAACAATTTTATCTTAAAATGCCTGATGAACTTCCGGCATTCTGCGAGCAACTACATATTGCCTTGGTGGATCTACCAGATTGGTACAGTGAGTTCCGCACCTTACCCCCAAAACAAGCTGCCTCACAAACCCCAGGCTCTTCACCCACAAAATCTCCATTGGCCAAGAAGGCTAACTTCGAAAAACGTTCAAGCGCTAACAGAGGAAACTTTCCCCATGGCTCACAAGGCCCAAGAATTAGAGAGTTTACTTGAGATAACAGAGAACCACCAACTTCACTACAAAGTCAGACTCTAGACCTACCCGAAAGAGCTTCTGCCCAGATTTGAATAGACACACAGCCGTATATTGATAAGAATGTGGCGTTTTTTAGTTTGCCACCTTTTTCCCCCTTCTTTATCACTCCGGTCTTCCTTTATAGACAGAAGGCCCTATCGTCTATAGACACTACACGGATAAAGGATACCTGCAAACATGGAATTCTCCTGTCTCCTGCCTATTCTAAGAGCTCTTATTTTATTGTGAATATGTGAGTATTTTTAATCCTTCATTGCTAATAAACCCTTGTCCAAACGATATCACACGATTGTGGATGTTTTTTCTCTTGCCCTGATATACACATTGCGGATTGGATTCCCTCCTGGATGTGAGTCGAGAGAAGTCGGAGACTGATTCCTCCTCACCAATATCCACCTATGTTCTAAGGCATCCCGATCCTCCAGGATTATCCCCCACTGGCATCAGAGGTTCCCCACTGGCATCAGAGGTCCCTCCTGGTTTTGCCACACCGATTCCAACTGATCCGATGAGCAACCGCCCGTCTAGGATTTAAAACACCCGCGTGTTTACTACTACCTTCTGATAAGCCTCCATCTATTTATTTCATATTGGAGATACTACAGAGATATGCTGTCATAAGGTTGAACGGATATCGCTTTCATCATACATTGAAAGACTATTTTTTGAATTAAATTTACCTTCATGACATAGGCGCTGCATATGAGTTATAGTGTTTTTGAACAATACAGATCTGTTGTTTGTGCGTGCTGCCATTTTTTCTAATTTCATACACGTTTTGGACTTTTTACCTTATAAATATTTATTATCTTTATGTATTAGTGAGCGCGGGATTCCACTGTTTTACATGGAATTCTATACTGTGGTTGATTACCTCTACTTTGAGTCTGTCCCATATGAGCCGAAATGCCTGGCTAAACTATGCCTAACACTCTCGCCCTAAAGTCTACAAATCTGGCTTCATGGGCCTATATTATTGTCCCTAAATCCTGACCCAGAAGCTCTGCAAGCTTCTTTCACACAAGTTGAGCAGCTGCATTGTTAATCAGTTTTGGCGTTTTTGAGTTTGCCAGGTTATATTTTCTACAAATTGCAGCTGCTCATTACTCATTATGCAAGGCTTTTGCGCCCAGTCAAAACTCTGGACTGCACTGGGACAGACATTTGTTGAACCCGATGGGGCATAGACCCTACATACACTATGACCTAAAGTTCCCCCAAGTTCCAAGGTGGCTATGGCGTTTTTTAGTTTGCCATCTTATTTTTTGCCACTTCCACTGATTGACAATCACTCTCTTCACTCACGGTACAATCCTAAATTTCGGCAGACTGCTCTGATAACGAAGTTTGGTCTTCTCGAATAACCTTTCATAGTCGTTGTTATATACAGGCTCTGAGGCCCTGGGCCCCTCTCTGTAAAACTGTGATTATTGAAACTGTATATCAGTATTTGCCCTATACACTGTTTAGTGTTGGCTTCTAAGCTGGCAATTCAACTCAACTCATAGTATAAAGGTCCATGTTCGGACCACTACTGAAGCTAGGTCGTGGGAGATGCTGCACACTTATGATTACTACATCTATACCACATATATACCAACTTTGAATAATTATTCCTATTGAATAATGGCGCAGTGCCTCCCACTCCCTACACCAGTGGCTTTACTCCCTCCCCGGAGGGGGTGAACCTACACTACAATTCTCCGCATAGAACGATAGACGGAGACGGTTAAAAGATTTTTATTAGAGATAATATCTCAATCTTGTTCTGTCTTCCTCTTCTTTACCCCCCACACTTGTCTCTCCCTTTCTCTCTCTTCAGTTGATCTGCATCTCAACTTTGCTTTTCTTTCTTATTCTCTTTCTTGGTTGGTGGATCTCACTGAAACAGGCATAATACGGAAGAACATTGCAATAATACTCATTGTCTAACCATGTCTTATTCCATGCTAGGCAAGTCTCCGACCGTGATCTCACATAACGTTAGGGGCTTGAACGTTCCCGAAAAGAGAACGGCGCTCCTAAAGGAACTAAATAAGGTAAAAGCAAAAATTGTATTTTTACAGGAGACCCACTTCAAAACGGGATCAGCTCCCAAACTTTATAGTAAAAAATACACACTATCATATCACTCATCCAACCCCACCTCAAAATCAAAAGGTGTATCGATTCTCATACACAAAGATGCGGACATAACTATTACAGACCAACTTACAGACCCTAACGGTAGATACCTTTTACTCAAAGGGCAATGGGCTGGGAAACTGGTCACTTTAGCCAATATCTATTTTCCTAATATGTCACATGTGACGTTTTGTCGGCTTGTGATAGAAGAACTGAAGTCCTTCGCCAAGGGGTGTATCCTATTGGGGGGGGGACTTCAAAATACCATTGGACCCGTTGCAAGACACCTCCAACCATAAATCCAGCATTACATATCGGAAACTTCGCACAATAAAACTTTTACTGGCACAACTTACGTTAGTGGACACTTGGCGTACAGCTAATCTGACTGACAGAGACTACACTTATTTCTCTGCTCTCCATAATAAGTTTTCTAGAATTCATTATATTTTTATGACGCAGAGAGACCTACCAAACATGAAAGAAGCAAAAATTGGTATCAAGACGTTCTCAGATCACGCACCAGTCTCTCTAACATTGCACACACCAACAGCACACATTAGAAAAGGAACATGGAAACTCAACCCAACAATATTAACCGAGTTGATGAGACAACACGTTGCTGCCGCAATAAAACCTTACTTCATTGACAACACCACGGGAGATCTTTCCCCCATAACAATATGGAATGCCCATAAATGCGTAATCAGGGGCGAACTTATAAGCTTGGGAGCTAAAAAGAAAAGAGAGACTGAGAAGGAAACCAATGATTTGATTACGCATATTAGAGTCTGGGAAACACAACACAAACATTCCTTAGCTTTGAATATTGCTGAGGAACTCCAGGAATTAAGAAAATCCCTTCAAAACATAATTGATACTAAAGCAAAAAGGACATTGTTCCTGAAAAAAGGGTTTTATTATGAACATAGTGACAAAACAGGTAAATTTTTAGCCAAGGCCCTAAAGGATGTGCAACTAGCTTCCAACATACATGCTATCAAGACTCAAGACGGGAAACTGACACACAAAACTGATAAAATTGCGGAAGCATTTCAGGTTTACTACTCCAAACTATACCACTTACAACCCCCTCATAAACCCGCAGAACTCACAGGCACACGAGCACAAATTCTGAAAGACTATTTATCCAATAGTGGTCTCCCTAAACTGGCTGAGGTAGATGCACACAAATTAGATGAACCCCTAACTGAAAAAGAACTCTCTGATGCCATTCAAACATTGAAACCTGGGAAGAGCCCGGGCCCAGACGGTTTCACCGCACATTATTAAAAAACATATGCCGAACTACTAACACCTCACTTACTGAAAGCCCTAAACGACTTCAAAGAAGCCCAAGAGGTCCCAACCGAATTCCTCAAGGCACATGTCACGATACTTCCCAAACCAAACAAAGACCACACAGACTGCGGTAATTACCGCCCAATCTCCTCACTAAACCTAGATCTCAAACTTTTCGCTAAGATTTTAGCAAACAGACTCTGACCTTTTCTGATTGACCTAATAGGCCCAGAACAGGTAGGCTTCATGCCTGGAAGGGAAGCCAGGGATAACGTTACCAAAGCTTTGAACCTTATACACAGGGCTCATACTGACGACTTTGAAGGCATGCTGCTGTCTACAGACGCAGCAAAAGCCTTTGATAGGGTCTCCTGGGATTTCCTTATAGCAACATGTTCACATATAGGACTTCAAACACATGCTAGCCTGGATTTCTACCTTATACCAATTCCCGACAGCTAGACTGAAGATAAACAATACTCTATCTGAACCCGTTATGATTCATAATGGGACAAGGCAGGGCTGCCCCTTATCTCCCCTACTTTTCATCCTGACATTAGAACTCCTTATAAGAACAATCAACAACACACCAGCAATCCACAGATTCCAATCAGACAAGAGACTATATAAAATAGCGGCATACGCTGACGATCTATTATTTTTCATAACACAACCTCATATCCATTCCCAACCTATGTAAAGCTTTTGACATTTATGGGTATATGTCCAATTTTAAAGTCAATTATGGGAAGTCCGAAGCGTTGAACCTAACCCTATCTGATGACAATCTGACCAGAGTCAGGGCGAATTGTCCTTTCACCTGGGAAAAGAAGGCCCTTAAATACTTAGGAGTATGGAGATTTGAGCTTAATGTATGCCTCGAATTTTAGAACAGATGATTTTAGAACAGTGATATGGCTTCTACCGTTAATTAATACTTTTCAGACACAGTTTGAAGATGGTCCAAATACACCTCCATTTTTGATATTTTTTTAAAAATGCTTTTAGTTATTTCCCTGTCCCAATTTCTTTGTAGGGCACTTGTCCCACCCTTACCCCCATTTTCCATCCTTTTGCAGATGATTTTCGTAAAAATTTTTTTATAGTTTTTACCTCCACATAAACCTGGTAGAAGTTTGACACAGACTTTTCATAATTAATTGCCATCTTCGGTATAGTGACAAGATTTTAGTAGACAAGATTTTAAGCTCCGTATGTAATTCGAGTTTAGAGGTATGAGGATTCATAAATTCCCGGAAGAAAAGGGTCCACTTTCCTGTTAAGCGGGACTGAGACCAGTCTAACAGTAGTCTATCCCAATCCAAGTTGCGAAGCC
>BLSH010501255.1:207333-218780 GCA_018402905.1 Glandirana rugosa | reverse complement strand
CACTGCTATAGCAGCAAAGGCTTGTCTAAATCAAATTTGAACCTTACAGACTAAGACTGGGATGCTATTAAAGTTCATGTGTGTATAAAGGCAGGCGTCCCAATACTTTTGGCAAGATCGCAGATTGTGCAAGATTTGCAATGGTGGTGGAACCCTCATCCACATAAATGCTACATTTATATAAAACCTGGGGAAGGACATGAGTTATGTTTAACAACACAGGAAGAGCTGGCAGCCTTTCTACAGGACATAGCATGTTGGGGATTTGAAGCTATGAACCCTGGCTTTGCTCAGCAGAAGTGCTAAGCCCTTAGCCACATTCATGGAGCATCCATTGCTGTGACGTCAAACAGTCCTAAGTCTCAGAGTTGCAATAAATGAACCAATGCAGATGTGCTGTGGAAGGTTGGATAACCATTGAACAACCTGTTTCTGGCATATGCCATCTGTTTTGAAGCTTTGTTATGGCTCAGTAATGTGAGCATTCTGCTATAGAACATCTCTCATTTTGGGGCATTTGCCTTGGTAAGAAGCTGCAATTATTGCTGGATGGGAAATGTTAAGGCTGATTATAGTCTTTTCCCATAGAAAACATGTGACACAATTTGCAATAGTGGTGGAACCCTCCTACACATAAATACTACATGTAGACATAATTTTAGTAAGGACATGGGTTATGAGAACAGAAAACCTCTCTACATTAAGTGATATTCTCAGGACGCAAACCCAGAACCTCTATGTTCCTAGGTAGAAGCGTTAAGCTGTTAGCCACCAGTCTGCCAGGTGTGCAACCCTCCTACACATAAATACACATAAATACACATAAATACACATAAATACACATATACTGCATTTATTTGCACATATAGGTGGTGGAATTACATTAGTCTGGAGTTTATTCTGTGCTGTTTGGTGATGCTTGAAGTGTAAAACAGTGATGTTATTGCAACAGCTTTTTTATTATTATTATTTATTACTATTATTATTATTATTATTATTATTATTTGTATTATTATTATATGTAGTATGGTTATTTATTATATTATTTATTATTATTATTTATTGTTTGTGGTTTGTGAAGATACCTGTGTGAGTTTAGGAAAAGATTTTTATGAGATGGACAGCAACAAGCAAAAGACAGGGGAAAAACTAGAGAGGATTGAACATTGTAGCATTTTTAAAAACAAATTAGATGATGAAATAGCAACATTGTTGCAGGGACAATTTGTTTGAGGGAAAGATACAGTTCATCTCAACATGAAAAGGATTTCTTTAGGGAAGTTACAATTGTATCATTAGAATCAATGGCTGAAACTTGCATTGGGCTTCTCAAGAAGGTATATTAGCCAATGCAAATTTTCCTTCTCAAAAAGACATTACAGGCAAGTGCGAATTTGCGAATTTACTATACCGCCCTCTAAAAAAGGCATGGGGGTTAAAATGAGGGAATTTTCTTGTCTGAGCATGCTCAGTTGTGCTGATGAATAGTCAGGAAAAAAGGGGGAATTTGGCTCTTTTCAGACTTTCAATGATATTTCAGGTTATATATCACTTTTTTAAACAATTTAAAAGCAGGTCATCATTAAACAAGATACTACATTTTTAGAAACAATTTAGGTGATCCTATCATGCTCTAAACATTATTTTCATGTGCAATTCCCTTGCTTCTACCACGACTAGTTTTTTAGTCACTCACTGCTGTTTGGGCGTTATAGTGAATTTGATTCTGGGACTATTTTCTCCCTCGGGGCTTTAGTGAATTCCATTTTCGTGCTAATTAGCGCGAATTTGCGATTCTGCGCGCTAAATTTGCGCGAAGGCATATTCGCGCTATAGTAAATGACCCCCAATATGACATAAACACCAATGGTTCATATTGTCATGCTTGGGCCTCCACCTGAGTGGAAACTACATGTCAAAACTAACACTGATGGCTGGACGTGGGGCGGCTGCGCTTGACTCCCTGGTTGCAGAAGATCCCATTTTGGGGCTGCCAGGGAGGGGGCAGCTGGCTATGTTGGGCCTCCACAACTGGACAATTTTTCCACTCCGGGGATATAGCCAAATAATATGCTTGAATCAAATCATATAGACAATGGAATTGTTAATTGTCTGATATGCTAAAGATAAGTTGTCTTTTCTGGTAACTTTTGCTTGTCATATCTTGTGCATTTCACTATGTACTCATTTGAAAATCGAATAAAACATATTGAAACAAAAATAAATATGTGCTTGTAAAGTGTAAAACTATAGCTCAGATGTGTTTATATTGCAATGCATTTTTATTCCTGTGTTTGTGGACAGCAATACAAGTTAGGGTAATGTAATGATAGAAAATAGAATTAGAGTGTGTAGTTAATCTGCTGTAGCCTAGTGTACAGTGTCAAGTTAAGTTATAGAACTCTATCCAAAGTGGGATGAAATGCATGAATTAAAATTTTCTTACCAAGAAGTCATTAGGAAGGAATAAAACAAACAATAATGAAACAGCTAAAAACAAAAACCTACAAAAACATGTACCAAAATCCACACATCACTATCCCTTATGTAAAGCATTATAATCCAAAAATCTTACTCAGCTGTAAAAATTTTGAACACTTATGGTGGAACATTTGGATACTTTGATTAGTATAATCTAAGAACCACTCATAACATATTAAGGGCCGAGGTTGTCTTCCATCTATTCGTAATGCTCAATCTCGCTGCAATTAGATGTGTGGCACTATAGTCCTGTATTGACTTTGGAACATTTTTATAGTTAGGATCAATAATGCCAGATGCAGTAACATGTTAATGTTAACATGCCTGTCACTCTGGAGATAAGGGAGAATACACTATTCCAAAAATGTTTAAAAGCCCTTACATTCCCAGGGTATGTGATATATAGTACCTACACTGCCACTTCAGTGTCATAATTGAGAAAACATCAGGGTACATTTTAGATAATTTGTAAATTGTCATATAGCCCTTATGGAGAATTTTCAAAGCATTGTCCCAATGATTCACACAATGAGTAGAGATATAATTGTTCTCTCAGATTATGCTTTATGAATACCGTTGCTCCCTTCAGGCTGTCAAATAATTCCGTAATCAATGGAATCGGATAAGCGCTCTTAATCTTGATGCGGTTGAGACCACTATAATCAATACAAGGTCTCAGTTCAGCACTCTTCTTTTTCACAAAGAGGAAGCCTGCACCAGCAGGAAGTGAGGATTTGTGGATGAACCCTTCAAGATCAATTGTGCAATCATATGACCGGTGTGGAGGAAAACTACCGGCTTGACCTTTCTCAAAGACATCGCTAAATTTATGGTACTCTTGTTGCAAGGAGGAGAGTGAAGAGGTACACAAGACCTTAACCACTTTCTGAAAACATGTTTTACTGCATTGTGGCAGCCAGGAAAGTACAGCTTGATGCCAATCGAAAGAGGGGTAGTGCCTCCTTAACCAAGAATAACCAATGACCACCGGGTAAGGAGGTGTGGAAATGACTTGGAACTGTATTATCTCATGGTAAAGAGCCCCTACGACTATGGTCAATGAAACAGTGTCATGAGTCCCATGGGCAGGCTGTAGAGGTCTCCCATCAATAGCCTCAATGTCAAGTGGAGTGGCACGAAGCTGCAGCAGAATAGAGTGCTTAGACACAAAGCCACTATCTATTAATGGGCCTGCAGCCCCAGAGTCGATTAGAGCCTGTGTATCGATGGACGACTCAGACCAAAAAAGGATAACCAGAACTAGAAGTTTATCCTTCAGGATAACTGGGGATGCAACAAAGCTACCTAAGGCCTATCCCCTACAGGACCTCAGGTGTGGGTGTTCTCCCAGACGGTTAGGACAAGACTTCAATAAGTGACCTGCCTGTCTTTGTGAAAGTTGTAGAGTCTACACGCTATGGGGGCCATCATTGAAAATTGATCACACCTGATGTACTGACAGCCTACCTCATTTCTTGAGACCCTAACATGCCAGAGCAGTACAAATACCCCACAAATGACCCTTTTTTTTAGAAAGTAGACAGTCTAAGGTACTTAGTAAGAGGCATGGCGAGTTTTTTGAAGTTGTAATTTTTTCCCACAATTCTTCGCAAAAGGAATTTTTTTTTCATTATTTTTATTTTTTCATACAATTGTCATAATAACAGGTTATTTCTCACACACAGCATATGCATACCACAAATTACACATTCTGCTACTCCTCCTGAGTATGGTGATACCACATGTGTGACACTTTTTTACAGCCTGCCCACATACAGAGGCCCAACATGCAGAGAGCACCATCAGGCGTTCTAGGAGCATAAATTACACATAAATCACACTTTTGAAGGCCCTGGAGCACTAGGAGAGTGGAAACACCCAAAAAATTAACCCATTTTGGAAAGTAAACACCCTACCATATATTTTAGGAGGCTTAATGAGCTTTATGAACGTGTCATATTTTTCCTCAAGTTTTTGGAAAATGTGGAAAGAAAATGAAAACATATTTTTTCTTACACAAAGTTGTCCATTTATACAATATTTCTAGCACATAACATGTACATAGCAAAAATGACACCCCAAAATATATTCTGCTACTCCTCCTGAGTATGGCGATACCACATGTGTGAGACTTTTCCATAGCCTGGCCACAAACAGGGCCCAACATGCAGGGAGCACCATCAGGCATTCTAGGGACATACATTTAAAATCTAATTTGACTACCTATCACACTTTTGTGAGGCACTGATGGGCACTGTAGTGGCATGGATGTGAATGGATGAGCCAGGGATGGAACATGGATGTGGGCTGATGATCCAGGGATGAAACATGGATGTGGACAGATGACCCAGGGATGGAGCATGGTTGTGGATGGAATCAGCCAGAGCTGCAACATGGATGTGAACGGATGAGCCAGAGATGGAACATGGATGTGGATGGGTGAGCCAGGGATGGAGCATGGATGTGGATGGATGAGCCAGGGATGGAGCATGGGTGAGCATGAATCTGGTTGAATGGGTCAGGGATGGATGGATGAGCCAGGGATGGAACATGGATGAGCCAGGGATGGATGGATGAGCCAGGGATAGAGCATGGATGAGCCAGGGATGGATGAGCCAGGAATGGATATATGAGCCAGGGATGGGTGAGCCAGGGATGGATGAGCCATGAACAGGTGAGTCAGGGACGGATGAGCCAGGAGCGGGTGAGCCAGGGACTGGGTGAGCCATGATCCAGTGAGCCAGGGACTAGGTGAACCAGGGACTAGGTGAGTCATGGACCAGTGAGCCAGGGATGGGTAAGCAAGGGATGGGTGAGCCAGGGACTAGGTGAGCTAGGGACTGGGTGAGCCAGGGATGAGTGAGCCAGGGTCTGGGTGAGCCAGAGACAGGTGAGCCAGGGACAGGTGAGCCAGGGACAGGTGACCCAGGGACAGGTGAGCCATTGACTGGGTGAGCCAGGGATGGATGGATGAGCCAAGAACAGGTGACCCAGGGACAGGTGATCCAGGGACTTGGTGAGCCAGGGATGGATGGGTCAGCCAGGGATGGATGGATTAGCCAGGTATGGGTGAGTCAAGGATGGATGGATGAGCCAGGTATGGGTGAGCCAGGGATGGATGGATGAGCCAGGTATGGGTGACACAGGGATGGGTGAGCCAGGGGTGGGAAGAGATCAGCGCTGTGAGTACTTCACATCCAGCCCACAGCGCTCCTGCACTCGCTCCCTCCTCTCCTCACTCGCTGTGTGTTCTGTGCGCGGAGAGGGGCAGAACCGAGAGGGGCAGAACCGAACATGCTCCGGTTTGTTTACAAGTGATCACTCCATCCATTGGATGGAGAGATCACGTGATAAAGGGCCACTGTCATTGGCCCTTTACCCCGTCTGGGAGACCCGACGATCATGGACATTCCCAGGTGCATGCCCCAGGGGGGCGCGTGGGAACACGATCCTGGGAGGATGTCGATGGACGCCCTCCCAGAATAAGCCGACCGTGCTGTATGCATGGCCCAGTCGGCAAGTGGTTAATGTTGTCCGAGAGACCATGAAGAAAAAAATCCATGAGGACTTCATTGTTCCAAGCGACCTCTGCTGCCAGAGTACAGAATTCAATGGCGTAATTGGCAACAGTTCTTGTACTCTGTTTGGTGGACATGAGGTTCTTGGCAGCAGAATTGGAACATGCAGGATCATCAAATACCCTTTAAAAGGAAGCCACAAACTCAGGGTAACTCAGGACAATGGGTTTTTGCGTCTCCCATAGAGGGTTTGTTCACGCCAAGGCTCTATCAGAAAGCAAAGAAGTAATGAAGCCTACTTTTCTTCTGTCCGTGGGGGAAAGCCTGGGGCAGCATCTCAAAGTATATCCCAACCTGGTTGAGAAACCCTCTGCATTGAACTGGATCACCCCCAAATCACTGGGGAAGCCAAGGAGAACTAGAAAAACCTCTTACAGAAGTAATATTCAAAGCGGGTGCCTGCACAGAGACTAAAGCAGCAGCAGGGACGGCCTGCAACATTGGGTGTACCGGAACAGCCACAGTGGGAGGATCCAGATGAGCAGTACGAATCAGGAACCTTTGTAACGTTATAGCAAACTGATCCATTCGGTGGGCCTACTCATCCAATCTGGAAAAAAATATTACCACTAGGTGGATTGCCTGCATCTTCTGAATTCATGGCCTTCACCTACTGTCAGGAACCATGAATCAGACTGAGACAGAAAATGCAGTAAAAATCACACCTTTTAATAAAATGGTAAAAATGATACAGAATAGTAAACGTAGTCAAAACATAAATACACAAAACAAATCCACTAAGGAAATTAGTAGCGCTATGAAAGAAATGACAAACAGATGAAGTGCTCCTGAAAGAGCTAAAGGTGTTTAAAGTCCACGATGATAGCAACCACAATGAGAAAACAGTGAAAAGGCCATACAGCACTCAAGTAATGAGCTGCCAGTGTAAAAATACACAGTTCCTCCTTTAAGTATCCACCACCAGGGGAGGACTGGCCCAGGGGGTAGGGTGGCAATTGCCCCCCAGGCCACCCTAACTTACATTTAAAATGGCCGATGGCTGCTGCCCGCTCACACATTTTTTTTCTTGTGGAGCAAGGAAATAGGGCCCAGAGGCGCAGCCACCAACTAACTGCAGGCAAAGGGGGGGCACCCAGGGCCGGCCCTACCATGGATCCCGCTAGGCCCATTGGGTGGGCATGGATGGTGAGCTGATTCGGTGGTTCAATGGGCCACTTGACTGGACTTGCCCCCCTGGCCTACGGCTGCCAGCCCTCCCCTGTCCACCACCATAAACCGCGTGCTCAGTCAGGTGTGCAGGAATCCCCCAATGGGGTAAATTCTTACCAGATAGATATGCTGGGCACTCTCATGCTCCAGCAAATCAGCTGTTGTGCTCTCTTATGCACCAAGATCATCCGAGTACTGTTCACTGATAACGTCCTCTCAGGGGCTCAAATATTCATAACCGGAATAATAGAAAACAAAAGTACCGCCACATAGTGTAATCCCATTAAAACAGATTTATTGAAGCACACTAAACATAAAAGATGTTCCTTATGTGGGAACTCTTACCAGATAAAGGTAAAAAACAGGCACAACAAAGTAAAGAGTGCGGACGCCATCCATCCCAGGACCTATGCAGACCTCCAGAGGCGTTGTACACCGTCGCTCCTTCCCCTCCGACCAGCCTTGAGGTTCACCAAATACTCTTCCCTCAAGTATGATGATGGTAGATGACAACATTCTGATCTATTTGTAAGTTTGATGATATATTGGTAATGATTTTTGGTCGATGGGTCTTTTTTGTGTCCCCTGGAGGTTCATTTTGCATGACTTCCTCCCGAGGTGTTTTTTTTTTTCCAGGGTAACTCATGTTCTTCACCCTCAGATGTGATCATCTGCTTCTCCTAATGAAGCAAATTTACCAGCTCGCAAAACGTGTAGGAATGATAGCACGGACACAATTTTAATATATGGTGGCTATGTACCCAAACCACCTGGTTCCTAACATAAGGTTTCCTACTTGGAGGACTTCATTGTTATTCATGTGATTTGTATGTGATGTATGTAACAAAAGTCTTTTTATACATGTTTTTGTTTTTATGTTATGAATAAACTTTTGTTAACTTTATACATTTTTGTGGTGTCAATCAAAAAGGTCCAGTTGGCTATCCACATTGTGTGTGTTAATCTTTTGTGTACCCTTTGCTCAGCAGAATGTATTTGGGGGTGTAATTGATATGTTTATGCTATGTGTTAGAAATAAGAAGGGCCTTCATATTTTACCATATGTCCCTAGAACACCTGATGGTGCTCTTTGGATGTTGGGCCTAATCAATTCTTATATCATATCACTGTTCTACAATTATCTTCTAACTGTGTGTGAAAACTATCAATTAGCGGGGAGAAGCCAGATCACTGTTCTAAGAACAGTGATATGAGATATCACAGTTCTTAGAACAGTGATCTGGCTTCTCCCCGCTAATTGATAGTTTTCACACACAGTTTGCAGATGTTCTAAGAACAGGGATATGGCTTCTCCCGGCTAATGTATACTTTTCTCACAGAGTTTTAAGATGATTGTAGAATGTACAATCATCTTAAAACTGTGTGATAAAAGTATAAATTAGCCGGAAAAGCCATATCACTGTTCTTAGAACAGTGATCTGGCTTCTCCCCGCTAATTGATAGTTTTCACACACAGTTTGCAGATGTTCTAAGAACAGGGATATGGCTTCTCCCGGGTAATGTATACTTTTCTCACAGGATTTTTAGTTTCAATATTTTTTATTGAAGTTTGTCTTAGAAAACAGAGCAATTACTGTAGAATCATTTTCAAAACTCTACCAACTATAATCAAATAAAAATTACAAATTTGTATCAGAAGTGCATACAAAAAGGGGTAAGTAGAGCAAATATTTGAGAACATAAAAGAGGTGTAATACGGATCGAGGTGAATAAATTAGGCAATCAAACAGACTAATAAGAAGTGAATCAAGGCTTCAGAATCACAGAAGTCCATTATACTAGCTTATGAGAACATAGTATAAGTCAAGTCCACCCTCGACTCAGACCATGTAACTAAATTGGAGCCCTCAAGAACAAGCCCCACAGGAATGGTGGGGCCCCCCCGCACTGAAGAGACCCTGATGGAAATCTCCCAGACCCCCGGCACCCCCAATGGGTTCAAACTGTGCCGAGAGCCGAGGACCCCCCATCCCCCATGGGACCCCCCCAGAGGGCCCCATTCTCTGAAGAAATCTTATAATCCTCTCCGCCAGGTCAACAAAAGAGCCATCATTGACGCCTTGACTCTCAAACCTATGTTTGCGATCCCCATCACCCTCAAGAACATAGTGGTGGAGACAAATAAAATGACGAAGAGAAAGAAAGGAAAGGAGTAAGGAAAGAGGAAGATAAGGAGAGGAATGCCTAAGAGAGAGTGGGTGTATCGAAATAGCTGTTGACTCTATCGTTCACTTAAAGATTTTGGTTCCCTGGAATGCCTGGAGTTAGGGAAACTCCTACGAAGGTCGCCCATGGTTCCCAGATCAATTCTAATTTGTGCAGATTATCTGTTAGAATGCTAGCTAGCCTTTCTTGTGTCATTAACCAGGAGAGTTTCCGGATAGCTGCTTTTAGGGAAACCCGTTCTTGTTTCCAATCCCTAGCTATTGTGACCTTGGCTCCCAGTAAAATAAAATTAATTAATTTCCTGTTGAATTTCATGGCGTTAGGGATGTAGTCATTTAAAAGTGCTATAGTAGGGGACCTTGCTAGTTTGCATCCTGTTACCTTCTGAATAATACGGAATATTTTAGACCAAAAAGACCGTATTCTTGGGCATTCCCACCAAACATGGGCCATGGTGCCCTTAAGAAGACACCCCCTGAAGCACAGCGGATCAGCAGTTGGATAGAATATAGACAGTCTAGCTGTGTGAGATACCATCTCATCAAAACTTTTACACTGGCTTCAGAGATAGTGGTGTTCAGGATGCCCTTGAAGGATCTGGAGCAGGCAGCTTGCCACTTGTCCAGTTCCCATTCAAACTGGAGATCTGATTCCCAGTTAGTCATAAAGGCTGATTTTTTAATGGGAAGAGTGAGTGCTTTGTAGATGACCGACATACCACCCTTCTGCAGTGATGGCTGACCACACCAACGTTCATAGTCTGTAAAACTCGGGGGAGTGGTTTATGCCTCCAAATTTTGTGAAGAAAATTGGAAATTCGATAAAATCTAAAATACTCTGAGTTTGGAAGCTCTAATTTGTTTACACAGTATTTGAGAGTGATCGGACCGGCAGCCGTGAAGAAGTGTCCAATGCGGAACAGCTCCTTGTTTAGCCACCATTGAAAGGCTTTGATACTTAACCCCGGGGGAAAGTCCGGGTTATTGAAGAGGTGTGCTAAAGGTTTAACTGAGGAAGCTAAGGAGGATGTATGGCTGATCTTATCCCAGAGGGCCAGTTCGTTAGAGAGTGTAGGGGCCATGATTGGAGGCCTATCTTTAGGAGAACACCATAGCAGATAATCTAGCATGTGCCGCGGAGAGGCCTGCCTTTCTATCCGAACCCAGTCCTGCCTTTCCTGCCTAAAGTATACAGAAGACAATTGGGCTAGCCTGGCGGCTTGAAAATATCTCACTAGATGGGGTAAACCTAGTCCTCCCCTGCGTCTATGATGAAATAGGGTTTGTTGGGGGATCCTGTATCCTGAGTTTCCCCAGACGAATTTAAGGATTTTGCTTTGAAAAGAGGAAAGGTGGTCCATCCGGATAGGAACCGTCAAAGAGCAAAAAAGGTAGAGGAGTCTAGGCAGCAAAGTAATTTTCACTGAATTAACTCTCCCAAGCCATGAGATATCCTGCTTAGACCAAAGCTTAAGATCATCTTCTAGCTTTCGGAGCATCGGAGGAAAGTTATTGCCATATAAGGTTTCGTATTTAGAGGTGAGGTTAATCCCCAAATATTTAATTGAGGTGTCGCTCCACCTGAACTTGAATTCCGTCTTAAGCTTGGCGGTTGTCTCAGGAGATAGAAAGACATTTAGGGCTTGTGATTTAGTATAATTAACTCTGAGGCCCGAGATCACAGAGAAATCTTTAAGGAGCTGACATAATAAGGGGAGGGAGCGGGATTTACAGAAAGATAGAGGACTCTGTTGGCGGTTCGAATTCTGCCTTAAGTTCAAGTCCACCTCGCTGTGGAGTTAATTTATAAACCCCTAATTGGAGTGGAGATTTATGCTTTGGAATATACCGTTATTGAAAGGAGGCTACGAGGCTTTCGATCTTCTACTAGAATTCGAAACCAGATTCGTCCTATAGAGTACCGAACCCTCTCAATTAAGTCACTTTTAATGAAACGACGGATCTGAGGAGATGGAAAAAACGAGAAACTGCCAAGGATAGGCCTACCTGGTGGAAAGGAGAAAAGTTTCGT
>BLSH010501255.1:192248-202914 GCA_018402905.1 Glandirana rugosa | reverse complement strand
ACGGGGGACCATTTTCTTTCGCTCGTTTTGGTTTGGCCTTCTTCAAGAGGGGGGTCCTTGGGCTGGTGGGCGACTGTCTCTTAGACGAACTGATGTTGTTAGAGGTGTCCATCTCGGATTCCTGAGATATCAATTTTAAATGGAGGAAGAGTTTCTCTCCTTCTTGTAGTGAAGAGAAAGCATAATCCCGACCTTTGTGAGAGAATTTAACAGCAAATGGAAAAGACCACTTGTACTTGATTTCCTTCTCCGTCAACACCACTAGGAGGGGTTTCAGAGCTCTCCTTTTCTGTATTGTAGATGGGGCCAGGTCGGCAAAGATTTGAACAGGGTGCCCTTTGCAGAGGATCTTGGCAGTACTTCTGGATTGCTTCATGACCCCTTCCTTTATGGCATAAAAATGAGGTTTCACAATTATGTCTCTCGGGGTGCCATCTTTCCGTAGGGGCCCAAGAGCTCTGTGGGCCCTGTCAAGTTCCAAACGGTGTTTAGGGGTGTCTGGTAGTAAATTGGTTATCAAGTTTTGTATTGCATCAGGAATGTCCTTGATCTCCTCTGGGAGGCCTCTCACTCTAAAATTAACTCGTCTAGACCTATTTTCTAAGTCATCGATTCTTGAAAGGGCCGTATCTAATTGATCCTGCAGAGAACCAATAAGATCTGAGTTCTGATTAGAGATTGCTGCAGTGGAATCCAGCTTGTTCTCAATTGCTTCAATACGGGTCCCCAGCATTTGGAAATCTGATTTGATCTCACCAGTAATAGTGGCAATCGTATTTGCTAGACCCCTCTCCAGGAGAGACGAAAATTTATGGTAGAGATCTTACACCTGTAATAAAATGTTAGGGCTGGGGGCGCAAGGTGATGCTGGAACTGGGCTGTTAGCCCCCAGTGGAGGAGATGAAAGTTTCCCTTGGAAACGGCCTAGTAGTGATTCTGTGGAGGAAGGCGATGGCAAGGGGAGCTGCAAGGAGCCTCCCTGTGGTCCTGGAGTGAAAGTCAGCAAAGCAGGGGAGAGTATTTGCCTAGATTCGGGACGTAATGAATGACCCAGGCTCTCCGAGCGAGGACTTTCCAAGGCTCCTGTAGCTGTGGCTGGAGCTGCCGACATCTTGGAACACCCCTGCAGAGAGGTCACAGAGAAGAGCAGGCTCAGATCTTTCCTTGCTGTCGGTGCAGACATGCAGGGGAGAGTCGACCCTGTTGTAGGGGCCAGGTCACCCGTTCTGGGAATGGACTGATGGGCTTTGAAGTCCAGATAGAATCCGGGAATAGGAGAAATTGTCACGGGTCAACACCGTGAGGCTTTATAATGTGGGGTGAAGGTCCAAGTGAGTTCATGAGCACCTTTTCATTAATGATGAAAGCCCAGAGGACCTCTTATGGGGCTTGGGAGACAGCCCTTTGTCTCTGCAGGGAGAAAAGGCCTTTAGGCCTTATCGGCGGCCATCTTGGTACACCCAGTTATGCAGCTGGGGTAAAAAATTAGGGGCTCAGGGAAAGACCCGCCACACTGACCTACTCCTAGGTGTGTAGGCCAACTGATCCTGACTAAGCTGGATGTTCCAGCTTGCTTGGGTCTGCCGTGCTAGATCTGCAGAGCCTGTTAGGCCCGGTTGTCCCCACGATGTGGCGAGTAGACTCGGAGGACCTTTGCGGTTCTTCTTATCTCTCTCCTCGGTCCGTGGGTGGCTTGGGGGAAAGGGATCCCCTGATGCTGGCTTCCTCCAGCGTCGTCTCTGCTCGTTTAGAGCATCATAGGCGGGTGATGGTGCGGAGCTCCGGATCAAGCGACCATCCTGGAGCTTCTGCACATGCGCACTCCTTCTCACAGAATTTTAAGATGATTGTAGAATGTACAATCATCTTAAAACTGTGTGATAAAAGTATAAATTAGCTGGGAGAAGCCATATCACTGTTTATAGAACAGTGATATGGCTTCTCCCCGCTAATTTATACTTTTCTCACACAGTTTTAAGACAGTCCACATCTACCTCTATTTTTGATTTTTTTATGTTATTTTTTTTTTTAATTATTTAAAGTTATTTCCCTATCCCCATTTCTTTGTAGGGCACTTGTCCGACCCTTACCCCCATTTTCCTTCCTTTTGCAGACCTCTAGGACTTTCCTGGACTTTCTTACAGCCATTTTTGTGCCTAAAAGTTCTGGTCCCTATTGATTTCAATGTGGTTCGGGGTCCGGGTCAAAGTTCGGGTTCTGTCCGGACCCGAACCCGGACTTTGTCCCGCAGTTCGGCCGAACCAGCAGAACCCGAACTTCCAGAAGTTCACTCAACTCTACTGTTAATATAATTTTGTGAAAAAAAATCTTAATTTTGCAAAGAATTGTGGGAAAAAAATCACAACTTTAAAAAACTCACCATGCATCTTACTAAATTCCTTGGAATGTCTACTTTCCAAAAAGGGGTAATTTGGGGAGTATTTGTACTTTGCTGGCTTATTAGTGTCTCAAGAAATGAGATAGGCCGTCAGTACATCAGGTGTGATCAATTTTCAGTGATTGGCACCATAGCTTGTAGATTCTATAACTTTCACAAAGACCAAATAATATTTACTGATTTTGGCTATATTTACCAAACAGTATAAATTTTGGCCAAAATTTATGAAGAAAAAATATTAATTTGCAAAGTTTTATAACAGAAACAAAGAAAAATGCATTTTTTACAAAATGTTGGTTTGTTTTTCATTTATAGCACAAAAAATAAAAAACCCAGTGGTGATTAAATCCCACCAAAAGAAAGCTCTATTTTGTGAAAAATGACAGAAATTTCATATGGGTACAGTGTTGCATGACTGAGTAATTGTTATTTAAAATGTGAGAGCACTGAAAGCTGAAAATTGGCCTGATTAGGAAGGACGTACAAGTGCCCAGTGGGCAAGTGGTTAACAACATATTGACTGTGGAGAACTCCTGAATGGGCAAAGTTTGGGCTGAACTTTTGCTTGGCCCGAACCATTTGCTCCACATTACTTAGTCAGAGAATTATTCCAAACCTTGCTCTCAGCGTTCATCACATTGCTCTCCATCCTTAGAGAATGATCTGCTTTCTCCATGGGATCAGAGGCTGAACTGAGCTCTTCACCACGAAGAAGCAGATGAAATCCTGGTCTTCTCCATGGGCCATAATCAGCGAGTAGGAGGCTGGCCCCTAGTCCCCTTCAAAAGCCTCTTTTCCAGTTGAGTCTGTCACAAGTATTAACTACTGTTAAGTAGAAACTGTAGTGCCTGGCCTTTAATCATGAAAGTAAAAGTATGCCAATGGAACCATGGGGGGGGGGCGTGGTCTGGATACCGAGGACGGCGGACGCATCCTGCTGGAGCCATCCGTCCTCTGCAGAGACCGGTGAGCATCAGCAGTCACCCAGGGGGCTTCTGACAATCCACCCACACATTCGGTTTATGAAATGTTAGCCATCCGCGAACGGCCGCCGCGGTGCCCGAAAATTTAGGCCCCGGCTTTTGCCGCGACTAGGCTGCAGCTCCCTCCATGGCTCCCAATACCCCATCCAGCCATCAAAATCACCATCGGACCTCGGGGCATGGATCTGGGGACCCCCCATCCCCCCCACATGGACACTGGGCCAAGGTGATGCACCTTACACTAATTTAGACCGAGGCCTTACCAGGCAATAGGCCGCAGCATCCGGATAAACTTCTCAGACCCCTGTATACCTATTCTAAAATTAATTCACTCTAATCAGGGGGGTCCTGATGAGCTCGCCTGCCGATGGCCGCCTAATTTGTGCCCCTCTGCACCGTGGAGCTCCATTAGCGACTAAGGAATCCATCCCACCCTTAAAAAACATACCCAGCCATGGGGAAAAACGACCACTCCACCACAGCATCCCGCAATACCAAAGAACAGCCACCACAACCACCTGGAAACATTCCAGCAATGTTTAGGCTAGCAGGAGGGGATAACCGCACATCCACAGAGATGGAATTAGAGTCTCCGACTGGTTCCCAGACCCAGACGAATACACAGCAGAAGCTCTCATACCCTGCTCCATCCAACCCGCTCTGCCTGAACGACCTACAAGCTGTGGCGGCAGATATAAAGGCTACCCTGACAGCTGCTATATCTGACCTCAGGGCTGATTTGCATGCTGTCTCTATGAGGATGGGAGTAGTGGAACAAACAACAACCCGCCATGCTGACGCCATCAGACAAGTCCAAAGATCCACAGATCTAAACCTCTCACACATAATCAACATGCACAGACACCTGGAGGACCTCGATAACCGAGGAAGACGTCATAACATACGCATCAGGGGACTCCCAGAAACAATTGAACAACATCAGATTGAACAGACTGTGGTGGGGATCTTTAACGATCTGCTAGAAAGGCCAGCAGACTCCCCCATTGAAATAGAGAGGATCCACAGAGCACTAAGACCCAGAGGACGGGAATCCGACCCTCCTAGAGACATTATTTGCTGCCTAGTGAATTTCACACAAAAAGAAGCAATCCTCAGAAAAGCCCGAGACCGCAATAGAGTACTTTTTAACGGCACTGAGATCAAGCTGTTCCAAGACCTCTTCACCATAACCCTAAATCACAGGAGAGCCCTGCACCCTCTGCTGGATCAACTCAGAACAAGAGGTATCCCTTACAGATGGAAGTTCCCCTTCTGTCTGTCCGCTACCTGGAGAGGTCATTCGGCTCACCTAAGAACACCCGATGACCTACACGCCTTTTGTGATACACTCAATATCCCTTATACAGAAGTTCCAGAATGGTACAGCACATTCTCCATTTCTGAATCATGGATCAAAGTTTCCAACAATTCCACCCCTAGAGCTCAAAGATACAGAGATAGACGCTGCAGAAACTCAGACCCGCCTCCTCTTCACCCTAACCGCAGAGATGAAGCTCCAAGAAGCCCTGGCTCATCTCCACCACGTAGGAGAGATCGAGTGGATGCTTAAATCGTCCAACCTCTAGGCAGAGATCTATACCCCCAACCTCGGTTTGTACTTGTTCTGGATTAACAACCCGCTAATAGTTACACCTTCAAAGACTTCACAACACCATCTCTCATCACTATGGATACTCAGAGTAAACTTAACTTTTTCTTTTTTGTTCCCAGTTATTACCTCTCACCAACCCTGTTTCATCTCACAAGACTTATCAGAAAGCTTTCTACACTTGTGTATGGAACTGAATCCCCCATGTTTGTTCTGCCTTGGCAATCCTACACGATGAACTCAAGAGCGAGTTTAAACTACTCCTCCGGACCGGTACGAGACAAACTGACTCTATGGTCTCACTCTTCTCCCCTTTATCATAACGCCTTTTAATGGCTCACTTATTGCTTGGGCCTCCTTAAGCCATGAGTCTTTATTCCTGGTCCAAATATAATAAGCGCCAGCTCTGACCCCGAGCGAACGCTTTGCTAACCACAATTTTTCCACCTCCACAGGTTTTTATTTACCTATTTTTTTTTTTTGTCAATATTACAGTTACTCTGGTATTACTCTAAAGTTTTCTCTTAATAACCACAATCTGTCATTATGTTACAAATGTTATATCCAGTTTAGACATTTACCAGCCAGTTAGTTCCGAGTTTTGCACAATACTGAATGTACGGACACCATTGGGACTTCATTAACCCATTAAGGTATTATCTGCATTTCCTTTGTACTCTCTCTACCCATTGTCACCTTAGATTTCAAGCTTCAGGAATTCATTGTCAACGCCTTTTCAAGAACGAACAATCAAGCTCTTTAGAAGCTTTGAGTGTAAGTTATGTTCTGGTTCTGTATGGTTTGAGTTTTGTTTTTATTTTCAGCTCAAGTTACCTTACTCATTTTGGGGCTTACTATGCTTTTTTAGACACCTCTGGAGAGGGAGTGTCAATATGGGTTCCTAACTTCCCATCGGGAGGTGCAACATGGGGACCTTCTGGTCCCCCCTCAGAAGATTCAGCTCCAAAGGAGCTTAGACAATGGGCAACATGTAAAAAATTCCATAACAGATTTATGCATTGAACACTTGCTCCCCAGACTGTCTCTAACTATCCAGAATTATACTAAATTGCCCCCTCCTAGGCTATAATACATTACTTCGAACTGAGTTGTATATATGTGTTTATCATAAAGGGTATAAGGTCTCTTCCCCCCCTATAGGAGAGTATATTTTTTCTATAAGGCATTCCCGACAAAGTCCTCACCTACACTCCCACATTAAAAGTTCAATATCCACAACATACTCAGGGAATCGGTCATCCATACCGTTTACATATCCTACTCCCTCCACAGGCAATTCCAAACACTCACTCCCCTTTAAACCGTTAAAGACCACCCCAGATTCAATTTCATGCAGGATTCCATACTGTACCTGGTTTCCCCAGCTCCACCACTGCAGGAGCACGCCTCCTCACGTTAATAGACCCCACTCCCACACAGAGAGAGATCCCCTTCTCTCCTGACAGTGCCGGACTTACCTAACCAATATATATAATTATTCTCCCCGCTAATAGTTTAGGAAGAATAACTGGCCTACTTCTTCCTCCGGACTTCCTGACTTCTATCCTTTCAGTCATACAAACCCTACTCTTTTCCGTTCTATCTCTCTCAACTTTTCTATCCTTATCCCCCCGTTCTTGTTTCCCATCCTTTGAGAATTAAATCCACCTATTCAATAAACTGCCGTTGAAAACAAGCTCCAATAGTTTCCTTTGCCCTAACAGAATATCTTAAGCTTGCAAAATCTACCACATACAATTGTTAACTGGGCACAATACTGAAAAGCAATAATGACAACACCAACAATGATACAAACCCCCCTCTCGTTGAAAGTTATCTCAATAAATGCCAAAGGGCTAAACCTTCCTGAGAAATGCTCTCAACTATTAAGGGAATGTCATAGGCTGAAAGCAAATGTGGCTCTAATTCAGGAAACTCACTTTCTTGAAGGGAAGATTCCAAACCTCTCCGACAAAAACTATACTATGATATATCACGCCACCAACAAAGAATCAAAATCGAAAGGAGTCACAATACTCATCTCCAAATATTCCCAATTCAAACTCACGGACTCCTTGAGTGACCCACTCGGAAGATACATCTTCCTTAAGGGCACCATTAACAACCGACCCATTACATTTGCCAATATTTACGCACCTAATACCAAACAAGTAGCCTTTGTTAGACAGATAATCGACCTCCTAACATCGTTCTCAACAGGAATCCTCATATTAGGGGGAGACTTCAATGTCCCCATGAACCCCATTATCGATATCCCCTCTGGTACATCCTTTTTACCATACAGTGCACTAAGGCAAATTAAAAAACAATTACAGAGTCTCCTGCTGCATGATACTTGGAGAACTCTTAATCCACAAGGTAAAGACTACACATACTTCTCCCCTCTGCACCAAAAATACACGAGGATTGATTATCTTTTTATCTCACAACCTGACCTATCTCTTCTTCATGATGCCACAATTGAACCCATGACTTTCTCAGACCACCATCCAATTACCTCCACTCTGACATTTCCAGAAATCATACATAGGATCAAAACATGGAGACTAAATTCCGCCTTACTAAATGATCCCACAGTAACTATCTACATGCCTCCAAGATTATTTTTCATTAAATGATACACCTGACACATCACCTCTCAACATTTGGGAAGCACACAAGTGTGTAGCTCGGGGCGAATTTATTAAAATAGCCTCCAGAAACAAAAAGACCCAACAAGCAAAAATCTCCACCTTAATGTCACAGATTAGCAAACTAGAGCTAACACACAAGGGAAACCAAGCTATTGCAACATACAGAGATCTTATATCTGCAAGACAACTCCTCTTAGAGGAACTAAACGTAAAAGTGAAAAGACGCTACATCTTGCGACATAAGATTTATTACGAGCAGGGTAATAAAAGTGGTAGGTTGCTAGCTAAGGCGGTGCAAAGTAAAAAATCAGCTGACACAGTTCACCAAATAAAGGACAAACACGGAAATATACACTTCTAATGACAAGATTGCCCTCCAATTTGAAAATTATTACCACTCTTTATACAACATTCCTTCCAATCCCAAATGCCCTCTAGGTTCAGAACAAAGGAACCGCTCTATCCAAACATTCCTCGGCGACTTTGGTATCTCTCCCATCTCGAAAGAAGTATCAGACAAATTAAATGAGCCTATTTCGGAAATTGAATTTATGAAGGCAATTAAGGAAATGAAAGTAGGCAAAGCCCCAGGCCCAGACGGCCTCCCCCTACAATACTATAAAACATTCATGAACATACTCAAACCCTGCTATCTCTCCTCTCTCCACACACTCAGCCTCGAAACCCAAGCACCCCCATACTTTCTTGAAGCTCATATTGCAGTTATTCCCAAAGAGGACAAAGACCCTTCCCAGGTTTCAAACTATCGTCCCATATCCCTCATCAACGTGGACATCAAGATATTTGCGAAGATCTTAGCCAATCGCCTCTTACCTCTCCTCTCCTCTCTAATCTCACTAGATCAAGTAGGATTCATACCGGGTAGGGAGGGCAGAGATAATACCATTAAAGCATTAAACATTCATCATTGGCTCAACCTAAATAAGAAGCAAGGCTTTTTCCTCTCCTTAGATGCTGAAAAGGCATTCGACAGGGTGGCCTGGGATTACATGAACGCGGTACTCCAACATATGGGGATCCCCAAATTAATTCTTACATATATTAAAGCTCTATACTCCTCCCCCACGGCCAGAGTCCGTGTTAATGGCCACCTGTCGAGTGTCTTTCATCTTAAAAATGGCACTAGAGGACTTCCGGTTCCGGCGCCTTCATGTGAGGAAGCAAGAGACAGCTCCTCCGGGCAGCCCACACACAAATCTGCCTAAAAATTAGAGCTCGCACTCACCCTCCACAAATTCGCCCTCACCCCTCACTGAGGACTCCCCCTGGGCATGGACCGATTCGTCCTCCACGGCCCCCAGCAGCCAGACCAGGGACTACGCCAGGATCCAGCCTCGGCAAAACCGCGGGAGTCCGGCATGGTGACGGGAGCGCAGCTTGCCACGAACGCGGGTTCGGCAAGTATTCAGTTCGTCTCCTCCACGAACCTTCCCACGTCACAGAACGATTCCCTTTCTACGACCGTTCCCACCTCGGCTGGTACCTTCGCTCCTTCGACTACGATCGTTCCTACGCTAACGATCGCTGAGGAACAATATGCAGGACTGGCACAGGCTGTAGCAGCCCTTATACTTCCGAACATCACCGCAGCTGTGGATAACGCAGCAGCTAATGGTATAGCCCAGCTACGGAAGGAGCTCGGAGACCACTCAAAACGCCTGAACGACCTGGAATCACGCGTTTCGGATATAGATGATGAACTGCACAGCGCAAGATCTTTCGAGCAACAAGCAACAAATACACAACAATATATCTTGGAAAAGTTGGACGACTTAGAAAACCGATCAAGGCACAACAATTTAAGGATCGTGGGTCTTCCGGAGTCCTTTAACGCCGACTCACTGCAAGACCTCTGCTCCAAACGCATACCCACGGTGCTAGGAATCACCCACCTCTGTGTGGTGGAGAGGGCCCACCGCCTTGGATCTCCTTCCAACGACAGACGCACACCAAGACCCATCATCGTCCGTTATCTAAACTATATGGACAAGTCCATGATCCTGAGCTCATTCCGCAACTCGAAATCGCTCCAGATAGATGGGCATAAACTTCTTTTGTTCGCAGACTACTCTCAAGAGGTCTCACGTCGTAGAAAAGCCTTCCAACCGATTTGCCAGACGCTCTATCAGAAAGGAATCAAGTTCTCGCTAGCATACCCTGCAACTCTTCGCTTCGCGGACCAACAAGGAGAACAAAAATCCTTTTCTCACTCGGAGGAAGCGCTACACTATATACAGGATTATCTCCACATCCCTATGGATACCACGGAGGCCACCCCCTCTTCACGCCTACTAACACCCAGAGACCAACGCAGTCCCAGGAAGGACCCTCCAAAACGCCAACGCCGCTCCAGGGCGGCGACTATGGAGTAATCCACGGGCTTAACTAGCTCAGTTCAGGACGTAGCCCTTCCATTTTTCTTTCCTCCAACCTTCCGGAAACACACCCGACGACAAGATTTAGCACTCCCGATTAATGACTCTCTTACACCACTATCTTGAAGAAACCTGGATCTTTCTCCACCCTGCCGCGGGGAATACCTGTCAACAATCTAATGTGATGTGACTACAGACTGAACTCCCACCCAACGGAGCACTGAGCAAGACTCCTCTTGCCTCAACCGCCCAAGATCATCTTTCAAAGAGGGCACCATGACTCTTCCCTAATACCACGGGAGAAACTTTCTACTAGAACCCGCCAACTCCGTTCTCCTCAGAACGAGTCACGAGGCAACCCACCCTCAAGTCAGACATCAGTGTAGTGTAATCTAACAACTGTCCATAAGGGGCGCCGTCCCACCTCTTTCTAGGTCCAAAGAAGTTCTATCACCACATTCTCTCAGTAATTAGCCCTCACGATTTAGAACAGCAGCCCACACAAAGGCCTTCCAACCTCCTTTCTTTTTACCTTCCCGATGCAGGACTTGACTCGATCAATTCGGGCACCTAATGAGGTATCAGCGGCGGGACCTCGCCGCAACCGCAAAACCTCCCAGGAAGGA
>BLSH010501255.1:174852-187420 GCA_018402905.1 Glandirana rugosa | reverse complement strand
GTCTTTATCTCCTGACGAATGAGAACTCATCTGCATTTATTCCCACAAAGGTTCTCTCAATGTTGCTACTCAGGAGTGCAGTTTTAAAATCATATCTAGATGGTATAGAACCCCGGAACTTCTTAACAAATTCTCAAATTCCATCCCTAACAAATGCTGGCGCTGTAAAGAAGACTTAGGCTCTTTTCTTCATATCTGGTGGTCATGCCCTCAAATCCAAAAGTTTTGGAAGATGGTACACAACACCATCCGACAAGTCACAGCGGAGATGCTGGAATTTTCCCCTGCTACATATCTTCTCCACCTTTCCAATATCCCAAAGAAACGTTACATTAAATCTCTAATAATGTTCATGATCAACACAGCCAAACAATGTATTCCGTACCATTGGCAATCCCCAAACATTCCAACGAGAGAGGAATGGTTTCGGAGAATAAACAACACCGAAAAAATTGAAGAACTTATAAGCATTTCACACGAGACCCTCACAAAATTTACGACGACCTGGTTCAACTGGCAAAAATTCAAATCTTCAAGTGACTACCCATTAAACAACACCCCTCCCTAAATCTTAACTATAACAACGGCTCCATACGTTTCTCATGTGATGGGGGAGACATGGCTGGCCTATGTCTGCCCCCATGCACGAATACCCCCTCTTCTTACCCTACCAAGATATCATTATAACCCCTCCCCATCCCTTTCTGTTTCTTACTTTCCCTCTTCCCCCCATCTTTCCTTCTCCCTTCCTTCCTACATACCAATAGTTCTCTCGTCCTATTATCTTATCCCAAACAATACAGAGTAACTAAATGTCTCATGTTTTCAACCCTTCACATATAAAATTTAACATACTGCAGGGGAATCTCATGCCCTGAATTCACATAACCAAAATAGAAAGAACGTCTCTCTTAAATCATTCCCTTCTACAAATCTCATCTAAATTTAAATCATAACCTCCCCATATCCCATTCATCCTTAGCATTACTACCCCTCTTAATTACCAGATACCTTTTGGTACTCCACCTGACTAAAGAACTTGTAATTCCATATGCCCAATGTTCTGTATTGTTGCCTATTCAATGTTATGCTAAAATATGCTCCCTCTTATTTTCTTTGTATGTACAACATCTGTCAATACTTTTCCTGTATGTACAATTACTTTCAATAAAAACTTTATGAAACAAAAAAAAAAAAAATGGAACCATGTGGATTTATATGCCTCATATTTGTTTTGATCCAAACAAATCAGGTCCTCCATTTGCCAGATTTTCCTCAACTTTGTGAGCCCATAGATGAATGGAGGGGGAAACTGATCTTTTCCAATGGGCAGGAATACAGGATTTGACAGCATTCAACATGTGCCATAGGATAGATTTTTGGTATGTCTTTGTGGGCATAGAGGACAGGTGGAGGGAAAAGCAGGTCACGTGGAAGTGGAAAATCTGAACTTTTTTTAGAGAATTCTCTAACCTTTAGGCAAAAGGGTGTTAGGACTGGGCATGGCCAGAAGACATATAGTAGTGTGCCAGTATCTTTTTTGCACCTCCAGCAGATGTCAAAGCCAAACTCAATGTTCCCCATGCACATATTCAAGAAAATCGGCTGTTCAGTGATGCTGGGTGCTGTAATGACCATAAGCTAGAAACCGTGGATAATCAAAGTGAAGAAATGTCATCAGCACATCAAGGATTCCTCAAAAGGGTCCAAAGCTTTATTTCATGGTCACATGATAAATATACAACTGTATATTTATCATGTGACCACGGAATAAAGCTTTGGACCCTTTTGAGGAATCCTTGGTTGTGTTGATGACATTTCTTAACTTTGATTATCCAGCAGAAGTCAGACAAACCAAGAAACATTCTATTGAGGCCATCAGGGTTTTTATACTGACGGGTTAAAATTTTAAGTTGGTTACTTGAAATTTAGTGGGCATGGAGGGCTTTAGTGAGAAGTGAATTATGTTATGAGTTTGCGAAGGAGAGAAGCCACATTGAAAATGTGTTTCCCAGTGAGAGATGTAAGGGACTTGAAAATTGTCTCAAGGTTTAAATAGGAGTGAGTATGCAAAAGGTGAGAGAGCGGCAAATTTGTAGCATGGAGTTACATGCTGATTCAAATAGAGTTAAGGCCCTTGAAAGCGCAGAGGGTTTTGGTAAGGAGGAAAGATAGTGCTGAAGTTGCAGGGACTTCCAGAGGGATAGGTGAAATAGGCCCAATAGAGTTATGGATGTAGTCAAGGGCCATGAGCTCAAGTAGAGAAAGTGAGAGGCTTGGCTAGTATTGTTCTCAAGGAGATTGCAGAAAGGGCTTTCCAAGAAGCCTAAGGGTAAGGCCTGATTACCTAAGACAGTGGTAGCATGCCTATGAGCAAAGGCATAATGTGCGGCCGATAGTGGGATGACCCTTCAAGTGCTTTGGATTAGATCTAAAGCACCATTAGAGGCACCTCAGAGGAAGCTGCTTGTTCCAGGAAAACCCAGTTCTTGGTCCCACTATGCCTGCACAAGTAGATCAAGAGTCCTATGTGGCACGCTGTGTTGTATTTAGTAATGTCCGGGATTGCCAGTCCTCCATGGACCATAGTGATGGATAAGAGGTTTTGATTTAGTCTAGGTTTTTTTGTATGTCCAGATGAATTTGTGAATTCTGAGTTGACCAAATTAAGGAAAGCCGAAGGTATGGCTACTGGGAGGGAAGATAGTAAATAGAGGAATTTCAGTAGGATGGTCATTTTGACAATGTTACAGTGGCCAGACATGAAAACCATTTAAAATTTAATTTCTGCACCAGGATCTTGGTAGATCTGAGTAGTAAGGAGACGTTAAAGGAGAAGGTATTTTTCAAGTTAGCAGGGAGATAAGTGCTGAAATATTTAAGGGCTGATGAGTTCCATTTAAACTCAATCACAGTCTTAATATTCTTAATTTGAATGTGGGGCATTGCTACTCCCATTGCTTCCAAATTTTGAAAACGTGTTTTTAAATCCATAGGTTTAAAATTCCTTCAGGAGGTTTGGGAGGAATATGTGTGGGATAGTAAGAGAAAACAAAATATTTTCCGCACATGAAGAGTAGGGATGGGCGAACGGTTCGGCCCGAGCATAAGTTCGGGCCAAACTTCCATCTGCCCCGTCTGCGCTCGCTTTGTTTTGACAGTTTATTTATAGTGAAGGGCGGGTCCAGCTGGTGACGTTCGGGTGACCTTGCCCCCCTCTGATGTCATGTGACGTCAGAGGGGCATGTCACTCAATTACTTCACCAGGTGGCCCCGCCATTCACTATAAATAAACTGTCAAATAAAATCAAGCTCAGTCGGCAGGAGCCCTGTCATGGATGAGGAGCTGTTGCCTTTTTTTTTTTTTTTTTGTTCGGGTCCGTCGCACGCTGTGATTGACGATGGATTACAACGAGGGACACTTATTTATTTATTTATATTTAATAAAGGACTTGTCCCTAATTGTCTCCTGCGGTTTATTTCTTTTTTGACACTTTTTGGTGAATTAGTAGGGGTACGATGTACCCGATACTAATTCACACATCCACAGTCCAGTGTTGTGGGGAAGAGGCTCTTGTTCCCATCAACATGGGGACAAGGTGCCTTAGGGTGGGGACGTAGAGCCCCCCCTGCCCAAAGCACCCATACTCCCCATGTTGACGGCATGTAGTCTGGTACGGTTCAGGAAGGGGGGAGCACTCGCCTGTCCGTTCCCTATCCTGGCCGGCTAGGTTGCATGCTCGGATAAGGGTCTGACTTGGATTTTAGGGGGGACCCCACGTCATTTTAAAAAAAAAATTTGGCATGGAATTCCCCTTAAAATCAATGCCAGACCTGAAAGGCCTGTTTGGACTACGCAAAATTTTCAGTGATTTTTTTGTATATTGCCGGAAGCCAGCAATACATTACAGCCGCAATTTTAAATGACGATTTTTCCTTCACAAAGTTCATTTTGCTCTGGCACTGTTCTAAACATCACAGAGGTGCGCCCTTTTACAGGCAGACTAAGGGGACCGCCCAGGCACATAATTTAAAGGAATATTTTATTTTTGTTGTTTCACTTTAAGCATTATTAAAATCACTGCTCCTGAAAAAAAACTTTTTTTTTGCATTGATACATGTCCCCTAGGTCAGTACCCAGTCCCCATACACTTTTTATGGCAATAACTTGCATATGAGCCTTTAAAATGAGCACTTTTGATTTTTCATGTTCGGGTCCCATAGACTTTAACGGTGTTCAAACAAATTTTTTGTCTGTTCGCATGTTTTGGTGCGAACCAAAATGGGAGGGGGGGTGTTCGGGCCATCCCTAATGAAGAGACCTTGATGTGGGAGTCCCCACTTACTTGGAGGCCAGTGATGTTAGGTTTGGCCCTGACTTTACATAAGAAAGATTCCAAGAATAGTACGAACAAAAGGATGGAGGTTGAAAAAAATCCATTGACTTTCACAGACACTGATGGGGAACAGTAAATAGCCGCAATCTATTTCAAGCAGTGTTCTCCCAGTCCTGCATATTTTTTGTGTTGACATCATGAATTGCCAGTTCATCTGTCAAAATCTTTTTCAGTGGCGGTGGAGAGGAACAGACAGGGAGTTGGGGAGTAAGAAGCTACATGTATGAGGTTAAGTACTTTAATTACAATATATCAAATTAGTGCAGCTCTATCACCTGATTTCCATATACAGTACAGTAGACTATGTCTGTGTTTGTTGGCTTCATAATGGGGAGATGATATGGAAGATGTGATGTACGCTTTTACTTTTCATGTTTGTAAGCTGTTTTAACACTTTGTAATTTTAATAAAGTAAATTCAGAGAGCACTATATAGTTGCTTTTTGCAATTCGGCTTTGTAATTGACATTGGTGTCTGGATTGTCCATTGTATGGGAGCGAGGCCTAAAGCTAGTTACCATTTAAGGGGGAAGTGCTGATTTGACCTCAGATGTATTTAGGGCTCACGTTGTGGAGATGAGCAACTGCGTGTGTCACAAGGGGGTAGCACTGCACTGGATTGAAGAGTGAATAATCTGAGCATCATATTTTCACTTGTGGAAGTAGATTTCAAAAACAATGAACCTTATCTCTGTGTGATCTATCCCACAAGTTTTCACTTGTTTGAACTTTAACCACTTCAGCCCCGGAAGGATTTCCAGCTTTAGGACCGGAGCCCTTTTTGCGATTCGGCGCTGCATCGCTTTAACTGACAATTGCGCGGTCGTGCGACGTTGTACCCAAACAAAATTTGCGTCCTTTTTTTCCCACAAATAGAGCTTTCTTTGGGTGGTATTTGATCACCGCTGCGTCATTTCTGATCGCCGCTATAAACAAAAGAAGAGCGACAATTTTGCAAAAAAACACAAATTTCTTACTTTTTGCTAAAATACAAATCCAAAAAAAAAATATAAAAAAACATTTTTTTTCACCGTTTTTGGCCGATTTATATTCTTCCTCATATTTGTGATTAAAAAAATTGCAATCGGCATTTATTGATTGGTTTGCGCAAAAGTGGTCGCGTTTACGGATGATGAGAATTCATTTTTGGGGTTTTTATTTTTTTTATTTTTTACTAGTAATGGCGGCGATCTGCGATTTTTAGCGGTACTGCGATATTTCAGCGGACATGTCGGACCATTTTGACACTTTTTTGGGACCATCGGCATTTATACAGCGATCAGTGCTATAAAAATGCACTCATTACTGTGTAAATGTCATTGGCAGTGAAGGGGTTAACCTGCAGGGGGCGCTCTAAGGGTTAACTATGTTCCCTGGGCGTGTTCTAACTGTATGGGGACTGCCCTAGCTGGGGAAGGGAAGTGGTCACAGCCTCCATGTACAGGAAGGCTGTGATCACAGCCCTTCCCCCTTCACAGAACGGAGGTCCGTGTTTACGTGGCCCCCCCGGACACAGTGAGCGCGCGGGCGCGCCTCCGGCGGCACGCGCGCGCTCACTGTGCATGATCAGGCGGCCGCCGTCAGATGACGGCGATTCGCCTTACAGAGCCACTTTGCCGCCGTCAAATGCCGATCGGCGGTCGGCAAGTGGTTAATAAGCTTCTAAGTCATGTTGTCATTTATGAAAGATGTGATGAATTGATTATGCATGTTTATATAGTATTTATGGTTTAAGCACGATCCTCTTATGAATGAACACCATGGATGTTGTATTTAATTTGAAATGTGTTGAATTTATATATATTTATGGTTACTAGAGTTGAGCGAACCCGGACTGTAAAGTTCGGGTCCGTACCGAACTTTGGGGTGTCCGGGACCCGGACCCGAACCCGGACTTTTCAAAAAAAGTCTGGGTTCGGGTCCGGGGTTCTGGTAATTTTACCAAAAGTTCTGAAAATTGCTGTAAAAAAGTCCAGGAAAGTCCTAGAGGTCTGCAAAAGGAAGGAAAATGGGGGTAAGGGTGGGACAAGTGCCCTACAAAGAAATGGGGACAGGGAAATAACTTTAAATATTTAAAAAAAAAATAAAAACCTAAAAAAAGCAAAAATGGAGGTGGATGTGGACCATCTTCAAACTGGGTCTGAAAAGCCATATAACTGTTCTAAAATCATCTTCAAACTGTGTCAAAAAAGTATAAATAAGCCCGGAGAACCCATATCACTGTTCTGCAAACATCTGGAAAGTCTGTATGTCACTTTAAATGAAACCGGAAATAACTGAACTACTGTTCTGCACACATCTGGAAATTCTGTGTGTCACTTTAAATGAAACTGGGAATAACTGAACATCTGTTCTGCACATCTGTTCTGCAAACATCTGGAAAGTCTGTGTGTCACTTTAAATGAAACCAGGAATAACTGAACATCTGTTCTGCAAACATCTGGAAAGTCTGTGTGTCACTTTAAATGAAACCGGGAATAACTGAACATCTGTTCTGCAAACATCTGGAAAGTCTGTGTGTCACTTTAAATGAAACCGGAAATAACTGAACATCTGTTCTGCAAACATCTGGAAAGTCTGTGTAACACTTTAACAAAAACCGGGGCAAACCCATATCACTGTTCTGCAAACATCTGGAAGCTGTGTGTGAAACTACAGCATAGAGAAGAACAGGGATATGGTTTCGCTCTGCTATATTTTCACACACATTTTGCAGATGTTTGCAGAACAGTGATATCATACAGGGTGCCAGGTAGCATTATACAGGGTGCCAGGTAGGGTATACAGGGTGCCAGGTAGCAGTTAGAGTTGAGCGGACACCTGGATGTTCGGGTTCGGCCGAACTCAGCGGAAACGTTCGGGTTCGGTACCGAACGTTACCCGAACTTGACCCCGGACCCCGAAACCCATTGAAGTCAATGCAGACCCGAACTTTTCGGCACAAAAATGGCTGTAAGAAAGTCCTGGAAAGTGCTAAAGGGCTGCAAAAGGAAGAAAAATGGGAGATGTTATTAGATCTGCAATCTGTCCCTCAAAGCAGTAGTAATCTCTACCTAGTCCAGTATCAGATCGTTCTGTAATCAGATCGTTCTGTAATGCAGGATGAGTGAATGTTCTGTAATCAGATTGTTCTGTAATGCAGGATGAGATGTTATTAGATCTGCAATCTGTCCCTCAAAGTAGTAGTAGTAATCTCTAGCTAGTTATTAGATCTGCAATCTGTCCCTCACAACAGTAGTAGTAATCTCCACCTAGTTATTAGATCTGCAATCTGTCCCTCACAATCTGTCCCTCACAGCACCAGCAGCATTCTCTCCCTACACTAGCCTGAGAGCATGTGACATGCAGCACTGTGACTCCAGCCTCATATAGAGGCTGGGTCACATGATGCACTGGCCAATCACAGCCATGCCAGGCTTCTAGGGAAAACCAGTGAAACGCTTGTTGATTGGCTGCCCTGCAGCTATTCAACATGCTTGATAAAATACCAGAACCCAGAACCCGAACCCGGACTTTTTCTCAAACTTTCGGGTTCGGGACACGGACACCCGAACAGTTCGGGTTCGCTCAACTATAGTAGTAGTATACAGGGTGCCAGGTAGGGTATACAGGGTGACAGGTAGGCTATACAGGGTGCCAGCTAGGGTATACAGGGTGCCAGATAGCAGTATACAGGGCCCCAGGTAGGGTATACAGTCACCAGCCTCTACAGCCACCCCCCCAGGTCAGGACAAGTCCTGCACTTACTCCATCTAATAGGCAGGCTCTGGCTGGCACTGGCAGTGTTGCAGAGATCGGCATACAGAAGAGCAGGCTGAGAGATGCAGAGGCAGCTCTAGCGGAGAGCATGCTGGCAGTCTGCACGGAAGTCCCAGGAGTGCAGTGCCTGCGTGAGTAATCACACAGGCAGCGCGTCCACCGTAGTCCCGCCAACAGCATCCAGTGACAGAGAGTCATTGGCTCTGATGGCTCAGGAGGCAGCCAATCAGCCTATGTGTGTGCGCTTGTTCAGCGCACACAGATAGACTTTAATGGCTGACCAAATGGCTCACTACTTGCTGACAGCTGACAGGGGGGCTGGGCTGACTCTTTTTTTTTTGCCTTCTCAGCGGCGCCTCCCGTTGTGAGAGGAAGCCAACTTGGTCGAGATCAATAATATGTGCAATGTGCCAGAGGAGATGGTTAACTAATACTTTGGTGAGGAGCTTCAGGTCCAAGTTGAGAAAGGAAATGAGTCTGTAACTAGTGCATTAAAAGCAATCCTTACCTTCCTTGTGGATAACTGTGATGTGTGCCCTGAGGGAAGTTCTCAAAAAGTGAGAGCTGTGGATCATGGAATTGAGGGTGACTGAGAGGCAGAGAAGGAGAAGAAAAGTTTTGTAATACTGGATCATAAGCCCATCTGGTCCCAGAGGTTTATCTGATTTCATGGAGGCAATTGTGGTATTTAGCTTGTTGGGAGATATGGGAGCGTCTAGAGAAGAAATGGAGTCTATGTCCAGCTGGAGTAGGTTATGTGGTTGAGGCAATATAGGTCTTGATTTTATTTAAAAGTTCCAGGGAATATTGGGCTGAGGGTTCCATATTTATGTTATTAAGAGAGGAATAAATAGTGCCAAAGACTTTGGTTCCTTTAACCGGGGTAGGAGATGATACCCCCTTTTTGGGAAGAAATTGGATGTACAATAGTGCATAATGTTACTTTAGGGCAACTTTCTTTGTCTGAGCAAAAGTCCCCCCCCCTACTTCCTGCAGCATCATATCCTGTAAGGAGCTTCATATACTAGCATTGCTTCTAAATCAATACATGGTCTTAATTCTATATTTATGCTATACACAAATCACAAAAATACTAATAGTAACACAATGTGGGGGGCCAAGGTGTTGTGGTATACTATAATGGTCACCTGGGTATGCATACACGTGGTTCTGGGAGGTCTGGTGCCATGAGGAGAGGGATGATGACTGAGAAGAAGATAGCAGTGCCACTGCTGCTGTGGCATCTGACAACTCTGGCTGCACGGATTCCAGAAAAAGTATTTTGTTCATTAGGCTGCAACTCTGTGGGACTTGTGTTTCCTCAGTCATGTGGGCACTGAAGTTAGGAGAAGTAGGTTCCATCTCTCTTGTCTAGCAGGGAATTGTGCCATGTGCTGAAGGGAGGAAAGGCATGGCTGCCAGTTTGAGTTCGAACAAGGTTGCACACAAGTCCAAACGCAGGGGTTTTGTGCTGTGTCTTTAAAAAGACATTGAAAACTGCTTTGGGGGTGGGCATCGCCCCCCTGGGTGTACCTTTTCTGGTCATGAGAATAGCGAGAGGGTGAGGGGTAATTTTTTGACTGTCAGCTTCAACATCCCATATACCCCAAATACTTCCATGTAGTGTTTTCAATTATTTTGGCAAAAAAAAAATGTTAAAAGAAAATAATAATTTAATCCGTCAGCACCATGAGTGATACATATTTTCCCATTTCATATGTGCACTTTTCTTAATGTATGTTCAGGTCACAAAAATATTTTCTATAATTTGTCAGGGGAAAGAAAACATTTTAATACTATAAAGGGCCATAATAAAAAAAAAGGAGAGGCTAAAATATATAAAGAATATAGTGGAGATAGAGAAAAGTGAATGGCATGTTCAGCAGTGCATTGTTATCGAAACAGGTTACATCAAGCCTATCATTTTGTGATTAGGTTTAGAACACTTCTCTTTGGCAGAAGGGATTACATGCAAGGGCGAATAGCCAGTGAAACAATGTTTTTGTTTCTAGAAATAATATTTTCTACTTCTTGTACAGTTCTGGTATTATATGGACACTCACTGTCAAAAGAAATCAAAAGTTAAAATTTTACCATTCTGGACAAAATATTGTAAATAATTAATTGACAGTTTTCTCTGCTACATTTATGCTGACTTTAATGAAAACCCCGTTGAAGTCAAAGGATGGCAAATCTTGAAAATAATTTCTCTTAATTTTAAAGGATAAAATGTAAAGGATTGTCAAACAAAGCACTTCAGTAGCTGGGCACTATCAGCGTGAACACTGGCATATGGGTGCGGACAAGGGCCTCTTCCTCACCCATCTCTGCCCAGTGGATGCGGGGATCTTCTGGGGGGTGGTTCAGAATCTGGAAGACCTCTTTAAAGTAATGGACCCTAAGCAGTGATGTATTTTGGTTTTGTGCTGCCCTAGGCAAGACTAAAATCAGGCACCTCTCCATCTAAATTTGTGCCACCGCAACCGCAGTGAACAGCTGTGACTTTCTCATCAGATCCTGAGACATGATTCCAAGTGCCACATATGTGGTCAATGGAGCAGAGGATAGGGTCAGCAGGACATAGGACGAGGTCAGCAAGGCAGAGGATGAGTTAACACTGGTGGGCACTGATGAGAAGGCATTGATGAAGTTGCACTGATATGTGACATTAATGGGCACTGATAGGCATCACTGAAGGGCACTGATAGGCGGCACTGATGGTCACTGATAGTCGGCACTGATGATGAGGCACCACTTGGCAGCACTGATTGGCATTGATTGGCATCACTGATAGGCACTGATTGGCAGCACTGATGGCACTGATTGGCAACACTGATTGGCACTGATAGGCAGCACTGATAGGCAACATTGATTGGCACTGATAGGCAGCACTGTTGGACACTGATTGGCAACTCTGATTTGCACTGATATGAAGCACTGATGGGCACTGATTGACAGCACTGATAGGCAACACTGATTGGCACAGATGGGCAGCACTGATTGGCAGCACTGATTGACACTGATAGGTAGTACTGATTGGCACTGATTGGCAGCAGTGATGGGCACTGATTTACAACACTGGTGGGCATTGATAGGCAGCACTGATTGACATTGATAGGCAGCACTGATTGGCACTGATACGCAGCACTGATGAGCACTGATTGGCACTGATATGCAACATTGATTGGCACTGATTGGCAGCACTGATTGACATTGATAGGCAGCACTGATTGGCACTGATAAGCAGCACTGATTAGCACTGATTGACACTGATATGCAACACTGATTGGACCTGATAAGCATCACTGATGTGCATTGATTGGCACTGATATGCAACACTAATTGGCACCGATAGGCATCATTGATTGGCACTGATAGGCATCACTGATGGGCACTGATTGGTGGCACTGGTATGCAGCACTGATTGGTGGCACTGATTGACAGCACTGGTAGGCAACACTGATTTGCACTGATAAGCAGCACTGATTGGCAACACCGATTGGCACTGATTGGTAGCACTGATGGGTACTGATTGGCAGCACTGATAGCCATTGATAGGCAGCACTGATGAACACTGATTGGCAGTACTGATTGTCACTGACAGGTAGCACTGATTGGCACTGATAGGCACTGTTAGGCAGCACTGACTGGTACTGATAGGTAGCACTGATAGGCACTGATTGGCAGTACTGACGGGTACTGATTGACAGCACTGATTGGCACTGATAAGCAGCACTGATAGGCAACATTGATTGGCACTGAGAGGCAACACTGATGGACACTGATTGACAACACTGATTGGCACTGATATGAAGCACTGATGGACATTGATTGACAGCACTGATATGCAACACTGCTTGGCACTGATAGGCAGTACTGCTTGGCACTGATTGGCAGCAGTGATGGGCACTGCTTTACAACACTGGTGGGCATTGATAGGCAGCACCGATTGACAATGATAGGCAGCACTGATTGGCAGCACTGATTGACACTGATTGGCAGCACTGATTGGCACTGATAGGCAGCACTGATAGGCAACATTGATTGGCACTGATATGCAACACTGATTGGCAGCACTGATTGACATTGATAGGCAGCACTGATTGGCACTGATAAGCAGCACTGATGAACACTGATTGACACTGATATGCAACACTGATTGGAGCTGATAATCACACTTATGTGCATTGATTGGCACTGATATGCAACACCGATTGGCACTGATAGGCATCATTGATTGGCACTGATAGGCATCACTGATGGGCACTGATTGGCAGCACTGATTGGTGGCACTGGTATGCAACACTGATTGGTGGCACTGATTGACAGCACTGGTAGGACGGATAGTCACGACGGATAGTCACGGTTAGTCACGACGGTTAGTCACAGTTAGTCACGACGGTTAGTCACGAC
>BLSH010501255.1:150197-165601 GCA_018402905.1 Glandirana rugosa | reverse complement strand
GTTCTTAGTAAACAGTAATATAATCCACTGTGCTAATTTATAAACCCAGATAACTAAATTTTAAATAATCAAAGTATCAATAACCTATCTTGAGAAAATCAATCTGAGTGCTTTGGATTGCTGTGCTTTACACCTTATGATTACTCTTTGCACAGCATTACATAAAAATATAAAAATAAAGCATGTCTGTGCTTTGCATATGCAGGGAATACAAAAGGTTTGCTTTTAAGTGTAGCTGTAGGTACACTTTTATAATAGGCAATCCTGTCCCCAGCCACCCTGTGCCTGATTCAGCAAAATATTGCTCACTGTTTCACAGAGTGGCTTGTCAAAATACCCCTGGACAAGCCCACGCATGTGCTGTGCACTCCATTTCATTCTTATGGAGCTACAAGTACATGGTGCATGGGCAAAGCATAAATATCCTTTAATGCAGAACTCACATTTAAAGTGACATTAAAGGTTTGTTCTTTGAAAATAACAAACATGTCATACTTACCGGCTCTGTGCAGTGGTTTTGCACAGAGCAGCCCCAATCCTCCTCTTCTGGTGTCCCCAGTCAGCAAACCCTGGCCCCTCCCTCCTGCCTAGTGCACCCATAGTAGGCAACTTGCTATGGGGGAACCCAAGCAGGCTTGCTCCCAAGCCTCCGCTCCATGTGTCCATTCATACAAGGTGTATGGCTCGGCCCCGCCCCACCCTGTTGTCTTCTCATTGGCTCACTCGCTGTGATTGACAGTAGTGGGAGCCAATGCCTATGGTTGCTGTCTCAGCCAATATGGAGAAACAGATCCAGGAGAGCTGAGTCTCTCTTGCACATCACTGAATCGAGATATGACTCAGGTGAGTTTTAGAGGGGGCTGTGGGTGCTGCTGCACACAGAAGGCTTTTCACCTTCATGCATAATGCATGAAGGTAACAAATCTTGAGCCTTTTTAATCACTGTAAATAACCATCTCCCTCCTCTGTTTTCAGAACTTTTTTTTTTTTTAACAAAGACTGCCCAGACAAGTAAAGCAAGTTGCTGTGAGGTCATTGAACCATCAAAAAGGCAAATGGAGTAAAGATATGTATATACACAATGGTTCTATAAGTACTCGGTGCTGCCTCTCGAGGTTGCGGTGTAGAGCCCCATTGGGACTCAGCATAGTAGGGATGTCAGCATAAAAAAAACTCATTCAGTGAGCAATGAACATTTTAGATTGAAACCGTTGCTCGCCATAGCCGATCCTAGTATGGATGTATTTATGTATGCTGAGGAGCAGCATTGACTGAGGCATTCACATGTATACATCCGTACTAGGATCAGGGATGGTGAGCGGCAGTTGTAAGCTAAAAGATATGTTTATAGGGTGAGATGGGAAGAATGGCTGTTAGGAGAAGATCCATGCCTTCAGCTGTCTTGGGCGCTTGGGCACCTGAAAACAGCGCCAAACGGCTCTATTTAGTTCCTCCATGTCCGTTCTACAGCATCACCAGTGCCTTTCAGCGACCTGTTCTGAGTTTCCTGTTTACCTGTGACCCGGCTTGAACCCGGACCCGCTTGATCTCTGCCTGCACCGACCCCCGGTTTGCCTACAAACACTCTTCTGTCTGACCCCTGTGTACCTCCACCTGCCTGCCTGTTAACGACCCTGCCTGCACCTGACCACCCAATTGCCTGCTCCTCTTGTACTTCTTTGCCCGCATGTTACTGACCCGGCCTGCATCACTACTCTTCAGTCTTGCACAGATTTCTGGGAGACATCTTACCATCATCTCTGTCCAATCCAGCCCTCGTGCTCGCCTGTGCTCCAGCGCTTACTGTCTGCTCTACCAGGGGTTCCGGAACCAGGGTCATAAGAGAGGTTGCCTACTGCATAAGTCAGACTCTACCATCAGGTACGTGACAGCAACGGACAGCCAGTACGAGTCTGCGCAGTGGCCCTCTCGGATGGATGACCTAAGCCTGCATCTAACAGGGCTCACCCAAGCGGTGAAAGGCTTACAAAGTGGGTACACTCAGTTGGAAAACAGGGTTCTGGAGCTTTCTCTGCCAGCTCCTTCATGTTCCAGCCTGCCAGCACCATGATAACCCTGGCCACAGAGCCCAAGGTGCCCTTGCCCGAACGGTTTACAGGAGACCGTAGGAAGTTTCAGGCGTTCCTTAGCGCTTGTGAGCTCTACTTTGCCCTGCAACCCTGCACCTTTTCCCTGGAAACCACCAAGGTGGGAATGGTCATCTCCTTACTACGCGATGGCCCCCAGATCTGGGGCCCACCGGCTATTGGAGCAAAAGGCGCCAGAAACTGCCAACCTCACCCTCTTCTTTCAGTCTATGGCCCGGCTCTATGAGGACCCCCACCAGATTGCTACTGCAGAGGCCGCCCTCCACACACTCCAGCAAGGCCACCATATGGCGGAGGACTATGTGACTGAGTTCCAGCTCTGGAGTGCTGATAGGGCCTGGAATGAGGCGGCACTCTGCCATCAGTTCAGGTTGGGCCTCTCAGATCCGTTGAAGGATGAGTTGGCTCGTGTGGGTGTTCCCCGGTCCCTTGATGCCTTGATTAACCTGACCATACAGGTTGACCGCCGCCTGCAGGAACGCAGAGCGGAAAGGCCTGCAGGACTTTCTCGACCTGCCGGGATGCCACCCAGAGTACCTAGCTACCCAGGACCTATCATCCAAGACCCATTGGGGCCTGGACTTTACCGACCCTCGCTCTCCCCAGAGGAGAGACAGAGGCGTCTGACCTCCAACCTCTGTCTCTATTGTGGAGGTCCGGGACACCTTGTCCGGCCAAACAGGATAAGGGGCTCAACCCCATCCAGGGGAAAATCTTGTCTGTGCCCAATGTGAAAACCCACCTTGTTCTGCCCGTCTCACTATGGCTTCCAAGTGGGAGCATTCAGGTCCCAGCCATCATCGATTCTGGAGCATGCAGCTGCTTCCTGGATTCAACATTTGCAGCTCAGCACCGCATCCCGCTTAGACCTAAGACACACCAGATGGTCATCCGCCTGGCGGGTGGATCCACCATTAAATCGGGTGCCGTCACCCATGAGACAGTTCCTCTGCTTGCCAAGACGACCAACGATCACACAGAGTATCTACTGTTGGACGTTATTGCTTCCCTGCTTTTCCCTATCATCTTAGGACTGCCATGGCTCCGGGCTCATTGCCCCACCATCAACTGGTCCATTGGGGAAGTTCTGTTTTCCTCCTCCTACTGTCAGCACCATTGTCAGCAGTTAGGGATGGAAATCTCTCCTACTATGCTATGCTTAGACGTGGACCCGGATCCGGAAACCCGCCTAGCTGTCCCCTCCATCTACCATGAATTCCTTGATGTGTTCAGTAAGAAAGGGGCAGATGAACTTTCACCTCACAGGCCTTATGACTGCCCGATAGAGCTGTTGCCCGGTGCTGAGATACCATTTGGCAGGATTTACCCCCTCTCGGAAGTAGAGCTGAAAGCCCTCAAGGCTTATTTAGATGAGAATCTTGAAAAAGGATTCATTCGGCCCTCTACTTCTACGGCAGGTGCAGGGATTTTCTTTGTAGAAAAGAAAGTCCATTCCCTACGACCCTGCATTGACTACAGAGACCTCAACAAGGTCACAGTTAAAAATCGCTACCCTCTACCTCTGGTCCCAGAACTGTTCCAAAGGCTCGGGTCAGCTACAGTATTCACCAAGTTGGATCTTCTCGGGGCTTACAATCTCCTTCGCATCCGGGAGGGTGATGAGTGGAAAACGGCCTTCCGAACACGGTTCGGCCACTTCGAATACCTTGTAATGCCCTTTGGGCTTTGTAACACTACAGCCACCTTTCAACATCTTGTGAACGACATTTTCCGGGATTACCTAGACCAATTTGTCATCGTCTACTTGGATGATATCCTCATTTTTTCAGCCACATTGGAGGAGCACAGCAGGCATGTCAAGTGTGTGTTACAGTGCCTCCGACAACATGGGCTTTACGCTAAGGCTGAAAAGTGTGCATTCAAGTGCTCCAGCATTCCGTTTCTGGGTCTTATCATCTCAGTTACTGGAATCACTATGGACCCACAAAAAGTGTCTGCCATCTTGGACTGGCCAGCTCCCGTAGACAGAAGAGGGGTCCAACGATTTATAGGCTTCGCCAACTTCTATAGGAAGTTCGTCAACGGGTTCTCCGCGGTGGTTGCACCAATTACTCAGCTCACCAAGCAGAACACCCGCTTCCACTGGACCTCTGAAGCCCAAGAAGCCTTCCTAAAACTTAAGCAGCTGTTCACATCCACACCTGTCTGCCTTACTGTACATCCTGGAGGTGGATGCCTCAGAGACTGCAGTGGGAGCAGTCCTCTCCTAGAGGCAAGGCCCAAAGGCTTCTCTCCACCCTGTCACCTTCTTTTCTCAAAAGCTCTCTGCCCCTGAGAAAAATTATGATATAGGTGCCATCAAGTCCACCTTGGAGGAGTGGCGGTATCTACTGGAGGGAGCTGCACACCCTGTTATGGTCTTCACCGACCATAAAAATCTTGAATACCTACCCACGACCAAAAGGCTTAGACCCTGTCAGGCACGTTGGGCTTTGTTCTTCTCCCGCTTTCAACTACACATCACCTACAGGCCCGGGTCAAAGAACAGAAAGCCTGACGCTTTATCTAGGATGTTCAGCAAACCAGGAGAGTCCACACCACCAGACACCATCCTTTCACCACAGCACTTCCTGTTGACCCAAGAGGACTTACTGTCCCAGATAAGACGGTCCCTGGCCAAAGCCACTATGTCTCCAGACCCTAGGCTGACAATGAAGGATGGGCTGTGGTGGTACCGTGATAAAGTATTCATACCAAAGGAATTACGCCTCTCAGTGCTGGAGCTTAGCCATGACCACAAGCTGACGGGACATTTTGGGGGTCACAAGACCGTGAAGCTGTTGTCGCGCTCCTTTTGGTGGCCATCTGCCAACAAGGACCGCAGGGAATATGTCGGCACTTGTCCCGTCTGTGCCCAAAACAAGACCAGCTGGGCTAAAGCTTGGGGTCTGTTAAAACCGATGCCCATTCCGGAGCGCCCATGGTCCCACATTTTTCGATGGACTTTATAGTAGAGCTACCTCCATCTGAAAGATTCACTTCCGTCTTTGTAGTGGTTGACCGCCTCACCAAAATGGCGCACTTTATCTCCATGAAAGGGACTCCTACCGCAGCTGAAACTGCAGAGACTTTTATTAAGGAAGTGGTTCGTCTTCATGGAATTCCCGTCAACGTCTCAGATCGCGGGGTGCAGTTCACATCCCGTGTCTGGAAAGCCTTATGTACCACTTTGGGAATTAAATTAGCATTCTCATCGGCCTATCATCCCCAAACAAATGGTTAGACAGAAAGGACTAATCAGACCTTAGAACAATACCTCCGCTGTTACTCCTCCTTTGCCCAGGACGACTGGGTCTCACTGCTACCAATAGCCGAGTTCGCCTACAACAACACCATACACTCAGCGACCAAGCAATCTCCATTTTGGGTGAATCTCGGCTACCACCCCACATTTATACCCAACTTAATCGCAGAAAGTACGGTGCCAGTAGTACAGAAAACAACAGAATTCCTTGAAAGGAACAATAAATTATTACAGGAAACACTGTCCCAGGCACAAGAACACTATAAGAGGGCCTTTGACAAAAGGAGATGTGGGGAACTGGTCTTACAACCTGGTGATTGAGTCCGGTTAGCAACCAAGAACCTGAGACTGTCTTGCCCGTCGAAGAAACTGGGTCCCAGATTTATTGGTTCTTTCCCCATGAAGAGGAAGATTAACAGGGTGGCATATGAGTTGGATCACCCCGTGTTCCATGTCACCCTGCTGAAACCCGTCACCCAGGATCCTTTCTTGGATCGGAGGATGACTCCACCTGCGCCGATCCTTGTGGATGGTGAAGAAAAGTTTGAGGTGGAAGCCATCCTCAATTGCAGGAAGAAGCAGGGCATCACCCAGTTCCTTATCAAGTGGAAGGGGTATGGACCGGAAGAGAGCTCATGGGAGCCCAAAGACAATATCAATGCTAAATAGCTTGTTAAACGATTCTGGTGGAGACACTCAGACTTAAGGGCCCGGTTGGGCATCCAGAGGCTGCCCCTTGGGGGGGGGGGGCAATGTTAGGAGAAGATCCATGCCTTCAACTATCTTGGGCACGCATGCTGTCCATTCTACAGCGTTACCAGTGCCTTTCAGCAACCTGTTCCGAGTTTCCTGTTTACCTGTGACCCGGCTTGAACCCGTACCCGCTTGAACTCTGCCTGCACCGACCCTGGCTTGCCTACAACCACTCTTCTGTCTGACCCTTGTGTACCTCCACCTGCCTGCCTGTTAACGACCCTGCCTGCACCTGACCGTCCAATTGCCTGCTCCTCCTGTACTGCTTTGCCCACATGTTACTGACCCGGCCTGCATCACTACTCTTCAGTCTTGCATGGATTTCTGGAAGACATGTTACCATCATCCATGTCCAATCCAGCCCTCGTGCTCCTCTGTGCTCCAGCGCTCCCTGTCTGCTCTACCAGGGGTTCTGGAACCAGGGCCATAAGAGAGGTTGCCTACTACATAAGTCAGACTCTACCATCAGGTAAGTGACAATGCCAAACGAGGGGCTGGAGACAAAAGATTGCACTTTAAGCTTTTTTATCTGTGGTATGACATTCACTGTAAACTTCCTCTGCTGTGTTAACACTAAATAAATCTGGTACTAGATGATAAAAAAGTAATTGTTTATAACATGAAAAACATTATCAGTAATAATAATGTTATACTGCTTTCATTGGCATCAGAGTGATTTACCATTATGGGGTGTATTCATATAATTAGACTAAATGATCTTTTTTTTAAGACGCACATCAGAAAACTGATTAAAGGTTAAAAATATGTGTTACAGAAAAAGCAATTGGATGTTAGAAGGAACTACTTGCTTAATTAATGATGTTTCAGCTTTATACATTGTATGGTGCAGTGAGCAGAGACTGAATTTTGCCAAGGACAAACAGTGATCCCGCTGTCATTACTTTCCCCTTTTAAATTGATCAGCTTCTAAATGTATCTCTATTATAAATTGCACCAATAAAGCAGAAATCTCAAAAATTCTACATTAACTTGTCCTTTTTTCTCTTATAAAAACTTTTCTTTGTCAAGCTAGCAAAGGCAAAGGGGATTTTTAGAAACTTTGCAGGTTAAAAATGTATGTCTTGTGAATAAATATGAAATGGACAGTGTTAAAGTAAGTCGAGAAGGATAGATATAGGGTAAGAAGAGGGGGATGAATCTGAATCCATCAGCATGTTTTTCATCTACATTTAAAAGGCATCTTATTTGTTATGCTTAAAGCGAGTAGAGAAGAGAAAGATATGTGAGTGGATAGATGAAATTTAAAACATGGGACTCCCGGGATGCGTGAGGAATCTGCTTGCAGCATCTCACAGATCAATGCTATGAAAAAAAGTTAAAAGCTAAATATATGGAACTTGTATGAAGTAGGTCATAAGGAAGATTGGTTCAGTATGCAAGGGATCAACTCCCTAGATAATTACCTCTTCTGTTTTCAGAGTGTAAAATGAAACAAGCATATGCCAATAATCCCAGAAAGAAACATAACACTAAAACTAATGAACTGTAGTTCTCTGCATTTGTCTAAGTCACTTCCAACTCTTTTTCCAGGCATGTAATATTAAATTAATCTTAAAGAATGAGATGATCAGGCAAACAGGCTGAATTTTCCATTAATTCTAATAGAATTGTGCCCACAGAATAGTAGGAAAGGGGCAAATTGTATAATTTAATTTTATAGTTTACATGGGTTTTTTCATAAACAGTAGAATCTTTGTTACCACAAAGTAGCCAGCCGTGTGTATGCTCAGGCGTAAAAAAAAATGCAGATCTCAGACCTTGCCTGATCATGTACAAAGAAGTTCTAAAGCAACATGTCCATGTAGTTCTTTGCTCAACTGTAGGTTTAAAACCAATGGTTGAGTAGAGAACTATGAGGACTCATTGAGGCTGACTTATTCTAGTTGTTTTAAATTTGCTGGAGATGTGCTTCCTAACAGATTCACAAAAAATGGTTTTGCTGGCACCTTTATGAGGCTTTACATGATTGCCTTTAATATGACATAGCACCTTGGCATAGGAACACTAGATTCACAACAGACATTTTGAGTGTTCTGATAACTTTTGAAGATCTTCCAACTTGATAGTGCTGGGCCACTTTCTGCAACCGATTTTGTATGCTGACTGGATACTTTTATAACAGAAGATTGATAACTATGTACTAAGCAAATCCAATCAACATATGTTCAATCTAAGTGCCACATCCTTAAAACTTGGTACATCGAGGATATATTATAATATGCGTATTGGACTTTTAAGGCACAGCATGTTTTGGTACAAATATAGTATTTATTCAAAATTTGTTAAAACAAGACAAGGTTTCATCTTCAGTACACATTACAAAGACCAACTTGATAAGAAACAAGTCATAAAATCAATTGATCTTGTTACTGCAGTAATATGGGCATAGTAGTCTTTGCAGCTCAACTTGTTTCTTGGACACGTCCTCTTCATAAGGAGCTATTAATACTAACTTTCTACAAATGCCATCTAAATAAAAGAAAAAAAGAAAAATCTACCACATTGTATTCAGAAGTGTTAATGCTGTATTATAAGTGTAGTTACTGATCAGAAATCAGAGTTGCCTTCTACCTGATGGTGAGAGGCATTATCCGGGTGAGTCGCCCCCACTGGGGTAATCATACAATAGTATGGTGTCCCCTGGAGGGGCTGGGTGGGGCCTGATTTCATCTGGCTTCTGGTACTGGTGGCCTGATCTAACTGCACGGTTGCCTGGATACACACGCAGCTCTTCCTAGTGGTGGTGGGAAGTGGCCGGATCAGCCCTCTATCCTAACATCTCTGATGCGCGCACGGGAGGCCTCCCCTTATGGCTGCAACATACCATGTGACGCAAATCCCATGTGCATGCGCCGTTAGTCTCCCGCAGCTATCTTGATTGAGGGCTGATTGGCCGGACTGAGTTCCCACCCAGTGGAGCCCACACCTGTGGCCACTCGGGGGGGGGGGGGTTCCTGGACATATATAAGAGCCTGTGGGGCTCTCTGGACTTCCCTTTCCTCCTGCTTCATGGTCTGAATACAATTTGGTTGATCAGTTGTGGCGTAGTGACTGCAGGTACAGACACCTCTATGAGAGGCTGTGCATTCCTCTAGATAATTAGGGTGCCTGCTAATTAATGGTCAGTGTGCATTTTATCTATTATACAGAGATTGTCAGTACCTTGGCCCCTAATAATCTCATCTATTCTCAAGCCTTAGAGCATATCGCATTACAACAGCTGGTTATCTGCGCTGCTGGACATATGGTATGTCTTAGATAATACGGTTGCCATATCTAGATATTATCCTTAGTGAATATGCTATTACCCCATGAGATTGTTTAAAAAGACTAATTTGCATTATTATAGATTCAGCCCTGGAACTAAAAGGTGATTATACATGTACATGTGTATGTGTGTTAATTATACAACTATATACAGTTGTGCTCAAAATTTTACATACCCTGGCAAAATTTATGATTTCTTGGACATTTTTCAGAGAATATGAATGAAAACATCTCTTGGTCACTCATGGTTAGTGTTTGGCTCAGGGGTCTTCAAACTATGGCCCTCCAGTTGTTCGGGAACTACAATTCCCATCATGCCTAGTCATGTCTGTGAATGTCAGAGTTTTACAAAGCCTCATGGGAAGTGTAGTTCCACAACAGCTGGAGGGCCGTAGTTTGAAGATCCCTGGTTTGGCTGAAGCCATTTATAATCAATCAACTGTGTTTACTCTTTTTAAATCATAATGACAACAGAAACTACCCAAATGACCCTGATCAAAAGTTTACATACCCTGGTGATTTTGGCCTAATAACACAAAGGGGTTTGAATGGCTATTAAAGGTAACCATTCTCATATGCGATCTGTTTGCTTGTAATTAGTGTGTGTATATAAAAGGTCAATGAGTTTCTGGACTCCTGACTGACCCTTGCATCTTTCATTGCACTGAGGTTTCTAGATTCTGAGTCATGGCGAAAGCAAAAGAATTGTCTAAGGATCTGTCGGAAAAGGTAGTTGAACTGTATAAAACAGGAAAGGGATATAAAAAGATATCCAAGAAATTGAGAATGCCAATCAGCAGTGTTAAAACTTTAATCAAGAAGTGGAAAATGAGGGGTTCTGTTGAAACCAAACCATGGTCAGGTAGACCAACTAAAATTTCAGCCACAACTGTCAGGAAAATTGTTCAGGATGCAAAGAAAAACCCACAAATAATTTCAGGTGCAATACAGGACTCTGAAAACACGTGGTGTGGTTGTTTCAAGATGCTAATTAGGAGGCACTTGAAGAAAGATGGGCTGCATGGTCAAGTCGCCAGAAGAAAGCCATTTCTGCGCAAATGCCACAAGTATCCCGTTTACAATACGCCAAACAGCACAGAGACAAGCCTCAAATCTTCTGTCACAAACTCATTTGGAGTGATGAGACCAAAATTGAGCTTTTTGGCCACAACCATAAATGCTACATTTGGAAAGGAGTCAACAAGGCCTATGATGAAAGGTACACCATTCATACTGTGAAACATGGAGGTGGATCACTGATATTTTGGGGATGTTTGAGCTACAAAGGCACAGGAAATTTGGTCAAAATTGGTGGCAAGATGAGTGCAGTATGTAATCAAAAAATACTGGAGGAACATTTACATTCATCAGCCAGGAAGCTGCGCATGGGACATACTTGGAAATTCCAACATGACAATGATCCAAAACACAAGGCCAAGTCGACCTGTCATTGACTACAGCATAATAAAGTGAAGGTTCTGGAGTGGCCATCTCAGTCTCCTGACCTCAATATCAACGAGCCTCTCTGGGCAGATCTCAAATGTGCAGTTCATGCAAGACAGCCCAAGAATTTCCAGGTAATGGAGGCTTTTTGTCAAGAGGAATGGACAGCTTTACCATTGAGAAGATAAAGAGCCTCCTCCACAAATACCATAAAAGACTTCAAGCTGTCATTGATGTTAAAGGGGGCAATACACGGTATTAAGAACAGGTGACACTCATGCAATTCATAAGTGCTGAAAAAATGAATTTACTTTCAATAGTTTTTTATGTAAGTTGTTAAGATAAACAACATACAACATAACAGTAGTACATTTTAGATATGGAGAGACAGATGTACAGAGAGGACATACACCAATCAGTAATCTTCCAACATTAGGAGAGGGATATGGCTGAACCTTCAAACGAATTGTTATTTAGTGCAGTACCAAACCTTCCTGAGAGCTGTGTGACCGGATGAGGGTGGTTGAATTTAGTGTGGTGGGTCCAGCCCTACCCTAGACACCCCTATGGGAACTGTGTCTTGAGGGGGTTGTGGGCTGGTCTCCTCCGGTGTTTGAGATATGGGAAGTACTTTTCTGTCCTGGCTTTAACGTTGCTCAGGGAAGGTTTGCTAGCACTCCAAACTGTTCCACAAATCTTAAACTCAGCACCTATTAGGTATATAGAATTAGTATCATCAACATCTGCACTATTTAACAACATTAAACCTTCTCTGATGGATAGATAGTAGGCTTGGTAGATCAAAGTAAGAAAATACAAGAATGAATGAAAGCGGAGGGGAAAGGAGGTAAAAGAAGGAGAGTGGGAGCATGTCCAGTTGTGGGTATATTATTCAGTTTTGGGTTAGTGCGTTATACCATGTTATCCAGGATGACCATGATTTATAGAGTTTGTTGTATGCATTCCTATCTGTCGCTAGGGTTAACTGGTATGTATAGTGTTCTTGTCCTTGCTTAATTACCTGCATTAATTGTGGCTCGGCTTGGTCTTTCCAGTGTCTTGTGATGTTTTGCCTTGCCGCTAAGAGACCATGAGTGGTTACTTTATGAAAGCTTTTGGGGATGCTTTCAATATTAAGGTTTAGGATGACTAGTACCGGAGATGGGTATTGTGTGATGTCTGTGACCTTGGAGATCATGTGGAATATGGCAGACCAGTATTCTGTTAATTTTGGGCATTTCCACAGTACATGAAAGAGTGTGCCAATATCTCCACATTGTCTCCAGCAGTTCGAGGACATTTTATGGTCGAAGGAGGCGATTTTTTGGGGGGTAAGGTATCTACGTTGGGTTATGTTCTGTGACAGTTCCCAGAGTGCGGAGCAGGTAGTAGATTTGTATGTGGAGCAGATTGCGTTTCTCCATTGTATAGCAGTAAATTTGTGCCCCAAGTCCGAGTCCCACGTATGTAAAGTATTGTTGTGCTGGAAATCATTTTTTTCGTGTAGTAGTTTTATAGAATAGTGATATTCCTTTAGTTAGTTTGTTGCTCAGAGAGTAGTACCTTAATGCGGTTTCAGGGATTTTAATTAGTAAATGGGGGTTTCTGCTTATGCAGTGTGCTAGTTGGAGGTATTGGAACTGGTTTGTCTCAGGGATCTTGTTTTCTCTTTGAAGTTTGAAAATGGTGGGGCTAGGGAAAAGTCTGGGATTAGGCTTCGTATGATACTAGCTGGAAGTTTAGATAGGGAGGTGGGGGTGTATTGCCATGTCATAGTGGAGAACTTTCTCCAAGTTTTAATAGATGCTATGATTGGTGATGGCAGTTGTTTTATGGAGAGGGGTTTTCGGGTGGAGGCTGTGTATCCATGTTTTTAAATTGTGGTTAGGTATAATTTGGCTTTCCAGATGGCACCATAGGGGAATGTCATCCTGCATGAACCATGCTTTGAGTTGTGTCAAAATGGTGGCTGAATAGTAGTCTGAGATGTTAGTCAGACCCAAGCCTCCCACTGATCTGTGTTTGTATAGCCAGGTCCTGTTGACCCGTGTTTTTTTATTTTGCTAGATATATTTGCCTAATAAGGTTTGTAGAGAGTTCAGATAAGCATGAGGAATGGGTATGGGAAGGGAACTGAACATATATCATAGTTGGGGGAGTGTGATCATTTTATATGCCGCTAATCTTCCAGCCCAGGAGAATTTGTGTCTAGCTAAATTTGCAAGGGATTCTATGTATTTCAGCTTAAAGGGAAGTTGGCCTTGAATAGGTTATCGGGGTTATTCGTTACGGAGATTCCTAGGTAGGTTATCTGGGAATCTGACCATTGGTATGGATATTGTAGTGTTGGTAGGTTTTTAGTCACACTATCTATTCCGAGGTTCAGTATTTGGAGGGATTATTCTTGAGCTGCTTTTAAGGAGGAGTGCAGGTTTGTTATCATGAGGATGACATCATCCGTGAAGAGGTTTATTTTGTGTACCCTGTCGCCAATCTTAAATCCTGTTATCTAGAGGTTCGATGGCAAGGTTGAAGATGATTGGTGACAGGGGACACCCCTGCTGTGTGTCGTTTGTAATCATGAAGGTTTTGGATAACATACCTGCTCCTAATACATTTGCAGACGGGACTGAATATGGGGGCATTATGACTGATAATATTTGATTTGTTAAGACAAACTTGCAGAGGACCGCCCTTAGATAGCCCCAGTGGACTGCCTTCTCTGCACCCAAAGAGTTATGTTAATCAGTCTTCTCGTAGCGTCAGAAGACTGGTGGTCTCTAACAAATCCGGCCTGATCCTGATGCATCAGCATGGGGATATATTCCATCAGTCTTGCCGCTAGAATTTTTGCATATAATTTAACATCTGCCTTTAGCAGTGAGATCGGCCTAAAGGTTTGGGGTGTCTGGGTGGCTTACCAGGCTTAGGGAGGGTTACAATTAGGGTTACAACCGAACTTTTGGGTGTCCATGTCCCGAACCCGAACGTTTGAGAAAAAGTCTGGGTTCTGGTTCTGGGTTCTGGTATTTTATCACACATGTTGAATAGCTACAGGGCAGCCAATCAACAAGCGTTTCACTGGTTTCCCTAGAAGCCATCACATTCATGCCTACTAATGGCATGGCTGTGATTGGCCAGTGCATCATGTGACCCAGCCTCTATATGAGGCTGGAGTCACAGTGCTGCATGTCACAGGGAGTAGGGAGTGCAGGGAGAGGATGCTGCTGGCGCTGTGAGGGACAGATTGTGGGGGACAGATTGCAGATCTAATAACTAGGTAGAGATTGCTACTACTGCTGTGAGGGACAGATTGCAGATCTAATAACTAGCTAGAGATTACTACTACTGCTTTGAGGGACAGATTGCAGATCTAATAACATCTCATCCTGCATTACAGAGTGATCTGATTACAGAACGATCTCTCATACTGCATTACAGAACGATCTGATTACAGAACGATCTGATACTGGACTAGGTAGAGATTACTACTGTTTTGAGGGACAGATTGCAGATCTAATAACATCTCACATTTTTCTTCCTTTTGCAGCCCTCTAGAATTTTCCAGGTCTTTTTTACAGCCATTTTTGTGCCGAAAAGTTTGGGTCCCCATTGACTTCAATGGTGTTCGGGGTCAAGTTCGGGTAACATTCGGTACGGAACCTGAACGTTTCCGCGAAGTTCGGCCGAACCCGCCGAACCCGAACATCCAGGTGTTCGCTCAACTCTAGTTACAATTAGAGCTTTCAACATTTCCTGAGGGAATGAAAAGGAGGAGGCAGCTTCATTGAAGAGGTCTCTTAGATGGGGTGTAAGTGAGTCGCTAAACTGTTTATAGCATTCAGCTATGCCTTGGGGGTCAAAGATGCTGTGTCTTTAGGGGTGGGGTAGCAGAGGAAGGGGATCTTAGCTTTGGTATGAATTCCCCGTAGGCACATTCGTTTCTCTGCCTTATTGCTAGTTGAGAAGTGGGTAGCTTTTAGTTTTCGATGGGTTTTTTCGTATCCTTCTAGGAGTGCCCGAAGTTCCTGCCTCAGGGTAAGTAGCTTCAGGTTGAGGGATTGTGAAGGGGAGGTTTTATTTTTTGCAACAAAAGATCTGATTAGGGTTGTGACCTCATCTATAGTGTTGAGCGAACCCAGACTGTAACGTTCGGGTCCGTACCGAACTTTCGGGTGTCCGTGGCATGGACCCGGACCCGGACATTTCAAAAATCGTTCGGGTTCGGTCCGGCCTGGGCTTGCAATGTCAGACCCAAGCGAGTTGTGATATCTACTCCAGTGTTGGGATTAGTCTAGAAAACAACGTTTTTTATTTTGGAGGGGAAGTGTTAGGGAGTTGGACTTCGATGAATGGGACTCCGTCCTTGAAGCCCGTGAGGATCTTCCTATGCTTTTTTGGGTAGCTTTTGATTTTCGATGGGTGAAGAGTTGATCGTTATTCCGTCTCTTTGCTTACACGGATGCCCCTTAAGTATGGTTTCGATTCTAGGGGAAGGAGACGATGGGGTGGGGATTTCTGTGTCGTAGAAACTGGGGGTTCCGTAT
>BLSH010501255.1:126102-138086 GCA_018402905.1 Glandirana rugosa | reverse complement strand
GATTTTAGAACACTAATATGGCTCCATGCGGCTGAAACAGGGTTTTCCCACACACTGTGAAGATGATTTTAGAACACTAATATGGCTTCATGCGGCTGAAACAGGGTTTTCCCACACACTTTGAAGATGATTTTAGAACACTAATATGGCTTCATGCGGCTGAAACAGGGTTTTCCCACGCACTTTGAAGATGATTTTAGAACACTAATATGGCTCCATGCGGCTGAAACAGGGTTTTCCCACACACATTGAAGATGATTTTAGAACACTAATATGGCTTCATGCGGCTGAAACAGGGTTTTCCCACACACTTTGAAGATGATTTTAGAACAGTAATATGGCTCTATGCCCCTGCAATAGGCTTTTCCCACAAACTTTGAAGATGATTTTAGAACAATAATCTTTCCCTTAAAGCAACCGTTGGAGGCTTTCCCTGTACAACTTGGAGATGATTTTAGAATCTAAAACCATCTCCTAGTTCTATAGGGAGAGGTTCCTACTGTTGCTTAAAGGGACAGATTATTGTTTCTTGCACAAAATTAAAAAGTGCATCTACATTGCTGGTTTAAAAAAAAACAAAAAAATTCCAAAAATAAAAAAACAGTGTTGGCTACCTCCTCCTCCTCCACCGCCACTTTCACCGTCTCCTCAACCTCCAACTCCACATCCACCTCCATTTTTTGATTTTTTTATGTGATTTTAGCTTTCAAAATTATTTTAAGTTATTTCCCTATCCCCATTTCTTTGTAGGGCACTTGTCCGACCCTTTCCCCCATTTCCCTTCCTTTTGCAGACCTCTAGGACTTTCCAGGACTTTGTTACAGCCATTTTTGTGCCTAAAAGTTCGGGTCCCCAATGATTTCAATGGGGTTTGGGGTCTGGGTCAAAGTTCGGGTCAAGTCCAGACCCGAACCTCCAGAGGTTCGATCAACTCTAATCATGACCCTTCGGTGTAAAAGGTCTATGCCCTTCGCATCAATAGATTGTACATAGGTCTCTCTCAATAGAAGGCCTGCATCCTACAATTAAGGGAGCACTGTTTTTGCCATATAAGTCAATAAACAGTTTTTCGCTATGCTCAGCTGACTGCCTCGTTGCGCCCGCCTGGTTGCCCCCCTACTCTACACATCTAAAGGCCCAGTCGGTGGACTCTAACCCCCTGTCCGGGCTCTAGGAGACCGGTCCTCTACCCCAGGTGAATAGCAGGTTGTCGAGCTTAAGTGTTCTTCTTCAACCTTTTTGGAAGAGTATTGGACCCTATGGTCCCTGTTAAAATGATGGTTGTTGGTCGGAGGGGGTCCCTTCCTCCCCGACCCCGGTATTTACTCGATTTTGAACAACTGACTGTTTTTTCATTTTGCTTTTTTCTTTTTTCATTGGTTTTTATTCAGGTGACAATTTAATGACGCTTCTGTCAAATTGGTTTATGATATACATTGCTGCTAATTTCAGGTTGGAGTTGTTTTGGGGAGGGACACTCACTGTATTTATTATCGTGTGGGACACAGACCTTCTAGCCCAGACTATTAATAAACCGACACATAAGTTAACCCTTAAATATGGCTATTAAAGTCCTCACACACAATGTTAAAGGATTCAACTCCCCGCAGAAACGGAGCAAAGCCTTTAAGACATATAGGCGAATGGGGCCTGACATTCTGCTCCTGCAAGAGACCCACTTTTCGGGCTCCAATCACCCAAAATTCTTTGATCGACATTATAAACAATACTTCTGCACCACTTTTGAGTCCAGGGTTAGAGGGGTGGCGATCTTTATTAAGAATGGGATTTTGTTTAATGAGCAACATGTCTATAAGACCCCGCAAGCAGGTTCTTAATAATCCAAGGCTCGATAAATGGTAAGGCAATTGCCATAGCCAGTGTTTATGCCCCTAACATTTTTCGCATCCTTCTTCCAGGTCTTGGATAGATACCTCTCCCCACACATCCTGATCAGTGGATACTTTAATTCAGTGGCACATTCCATCCTAGATAGAAGCCAAGTTGTGAGTAATGCTAATGCTTTCCCTAAGACTCTTAACCGCTTGCTCAGTTCACACCAACTTTACGTTTTATTCACATCCCCATGATAGCTACTCCAGACTGGACTATATCTTTTGTTTCCCGATTCTTTTAGCACATTCAGACTCTGCTAAGATCCTCCCTTGCTCATGGTCAGATCATCAGATGGTTCAGCTTGACCTGTCACACATAGGTATCTCACCAACAACAGCAACATGGCGCCTTAATGAGGCTCTACTCTCAGACCCAACAATGGTTGACAAACGTTCAGAACATCTGGAGGAATATTTCCGCATCAATAACATAGACCAAATCTCCCCTACCACACACCACTATGGCACATAAGATGGTTATACGAACATCTGGAGGAATACTTCCGCACCAATAACATAGACCAAATCTCCCCTACCACACACCACTATGGCACATAAGATGGTTATTCGGGGACACCTTATTGTTTTGGCTATAGCAAGGAAAAAACAGAAGCTGGCAGATGTTGCCAGGCTCAACCGAGAATTGGCAAAACTCTACCACCAGCATTACCAAACCCACTCCCCTGACGTACTAAGGCAAATTAATAGTAAGAGGACTGAACTAGATACAATCCTCTCTGAGCAAACGGAAAAAACACTGTGTTGGTCGAAGGCAAGGCTTTTGCTGCATAGCAACTCAGCTTTGGTGATGTTCACTAAAAAACTTAATAGCACAATCCCACCCCACCATACATACAAGTTGAGGAATGCTAGGGGTGATATAGTCTCCCACCCTTCGGAGGAACTTGAAATCTTTTCCAAATTCTATGAGGATCTACTAAGGAGCCCCCTTCCTGTCTGGCCTGGAGCCTCTGGCATGGCTGAATGGGTTGTCCCTCCCAACCCTGACAGTGGAAAAGTTGAAGGACCTAAACGCCCCATGTTTAGAGACAGAAATTATACAAATAATAAAATCCTTGAAATATTCAAAAGCCCCTGGCCCAGACAGCTTCTCCTCTTTATACTACAAAAAATTCACAGCCCAATTGGTCCCCACTTAAAAAACCTTTTTAATCATATATTGAAGGGTAATGCCTTTCCAGGTGACATGCCGATGGTGAACACTTCTCTAATTCCGAAGCCAAACAAGGATCACACCTTACCCCAAAACTACTGACCAATTTCAGTCATTAATAATGACTTGAAAATGTTTGGACGCCTACTAGCTAATAGACTTTCTGCTATTATCCCAAATTTAATATCCCCAGACCAGACGGGATTTATACCCTTTAGACAAATCACAGATAACATCCACCTTGCTGCCAACATTATACAAGATGCTGACTCAAATGCCCGTAAAGCCCTACTGCTAAGCCTAGATATTCACAAGGCATTTGATAGAGTCAATTGGCCATACTTATAAACAGTCCTACACAAATTTGGGTTCCAAGGAGCCTTTTTGCAGGGTTTTAGAGCTCTATACCACCACCCCAAGACTCGCATTAAACCTCCGGGCTGCTCCTCCAACTTTTTTACTTTAGGCAGAGGGACAAGGCAGGGATGCCCCCTTTCCCCTCTGCTTTTCGTGTTGGTGATAAAGCCACTAGCCAGATCGATCAGCAACAATGGTAATATTAAGGGGTATACAATTGCAGAACAGGAATTTAAACTAAGTATGTACGCGGAGGATGCCCTCCACTTTTTATCAGAACTGATCATCTCCCTACCAAATTTAATTAATACTTTAAAAACTTTTCACTCCCTGTTGGAGTTGGCAGTCAACCTATCCAAATGTGCAGCACTCCTGGTCAATCTTCCACAGTCCACGCTGACCACTATACAGTCTAGATTCGGCTTTGCCCTATGTAGTGAAACCCTTCTCTACCTGGGAATTAAATTAGCCCCCTCCTTATGAAAACGATACTTTTTTAACTACCCCCCAGTGTTCACCCGCATTAGACAACTACTACGCTTATGGTCTCCATACCATACAGTATCTCCATCTTAGGACGGATACATGCCATCAAAATGTCCATCCTTCCTAAATTACATTCTTACTTCAGAGCCCTCCCACTTTATGTTTCTCGCTCAACAATAGACCTAATTTAAAAAGAGATAAATACCTTTATCTGGAATGTAAAAATAGGCAACTCATATATTGCCCCCAGCACGCGGAGGGCTGGGACTTCCAAAAGCATGGAAGTACTACCTGGCACCAGTTTAGTTCAGCAGGCCCAGTGGCATGCCCCATCTGAGGATATCCCCTGGCTTAGGTCGAAATAGCCTTAATTGGACCATATCATTTGCCAGGCCTACTATGGAATGGACCAGATCAAACCTAGGGAAATAGCAGGCCTTAATGGGGTAGTATGACATTCTCTACATCTTTGGAATTTATACAAACACAAATACTCCCTGGTACCTAGTAAACCACTCCTGACCTCTTTCCTAGGAGATCCGAGATTGCCAACAGCATTTAATTCCCACACGGGTTCTCTCTCTGGTCCAATCTAATAACTCTAGAAGCCCTTACTAGGTCTCCCCCCTTTAGTTCTTTTTCATATATCCAGATAACGTATGCTCTCACCAGAACAGAATTTTATAAATACTTGCAAATCAGACACTTTTAGTTTACCCACTATGGGTTGGAGGGGCACAGGGCAATTGGGAATCTATAATCATTTATGCAACCAATCTTCTAGAGATAAGAGAATGATTTCTACAATGTACCACTACCTTAACGAAACTGATCTACCAGCGAAGTCATCAGATATGGTGGAGTGGGAGAGGGAAACAGATCAAGAGATATCCCCAGAAGATTAGCTAACAATGATCACAAATATGCATAAATGCACCAAATCAGTAGCAGCAAAGGAAACAATGGTTAAACTCCACTCTAGATGGTATTATACGCCAGCTAGACTGTACAGATTATATCCTTTGATCCCAGATAACTGTTTCACGGGATGCGAAGAGAGTGGCACATTACTCCACATTTTCTGGGGCTGCAGGGCCTTACAACCCCTCTGGCATAAGGTGGCTACAAAAGTGTCCCAAATTACAGGCCTACAAATCACATTGACCTATCAAATGTACCTTTTATATGCAGACTTCCCATAGGTTCTCCCCCCTGGCCAAAAACTAGCCCACACACTGTTCAGTGCAGTACAATGGGCAATTGCCCTCTGCTGGCAATCCATGGAGGTGCCTTGGGAACAAGTCATTAGACGCATGGAGGAAAGGATACACCATACCATCCTAGACACAATGTCAACATTTGAAAGGAAATGGGCCCCTTGATCATCTTATATGTTTTAGACTATATGCAATCTGACTTTCTGACATTAGTGTTTCATACGCCCGGAGAGGAAACTTTACCCCTAAGCTGGGATTTATTGCAGCTCCTCACATGACTTAAAGTTGTCACCTGAAAAGCTTTGCTTGTTTCCGTTACTTTTTTTCTGTCTTTTTTGATTTCCTCTCTCTTTTCTTTCTGATAAGATCATACGAACGGTACATAATTATGATATGTATATAGTGGTTTATCCAGCTATGTTAGCTTTGATATGGAATGGCATGCTGCCAACAAGATGGAAGTCACAGCCATTTCAGTTTGTTTCATTGATGGTTGAGGGTGTGGGGGTCAGCCTGTCAGCGCTGAGACCATACGCCGCACACTGCATCAAATTGATCTGCATGGCTGTCGTCCCAGAAGGAAGCCTCTTCTAAAGATGCTGCACAAGAAAGCCTGCAAACAGTTTGCTGAAGAAAAGCAGACTAAGGACATGGATTGCTGCAACTATGTCCTGTAGTCTGATGAGATCAAGATAAACTTATTTGGTTCAGATGGTGTCAAGCGTGTGTGGCGGCAACTAGGTGAGGAGTACAAAGACAAGTGTGTCTTGCCTACAGTCAAGCATGGTGGTTGGGGTGTCATGGTCTGGAGCTGCATGAGTGCTGCCGGCAGGGCAGCCATCAGAAATTTTGTGGCCCCTTACACAGCTTTAGACCTGGGCCCCCCTGTCTGACCACCAACATTCCCCAGGGCCTGCCCACTGGCCATCCCACCACATCTGCCGATTGGCCACTGGGCAGGGGTGTACACATGTTGCAGCCGCAGTAGGAATTATACACCCTGCCACACTTGCAAGGTGTACCCTGCCAAGTATAAACCATTCAAGTGAATAGGGCCGCTCTGCAAGCACCCTACACCTTTGTGCAATGCATGCTTGTGTGGTATCCAAGGGGTTAAAACAGGTGGTGAAAGGCGATAAAATGCCACCTCACTGCCTTCTTTAGCCTTCTTTAGCCCCTTGGTCACTGCACAAGCTTGCTATATTTCTATTAACTGAGACAGGGTGTACAATTCCTGTTGCAACATGTGTAGTGTGGGGCAGTTGCAGGGTGGTAAAAAACAGGGCTCATCTACGGGGATTTTACCTCCCCCAAACTGCAAATGTAAACAAGTTCTTACTGGCCCCCTATCATATTTGCCTTTTAGGGGTTGTCGTGGGAGAAGAACAGAGAGGGATGCTGGGGACGGAGAGGGATGCAGTACGACAATGACAGAGAGGGATGCCATTGAAAGAAAGGGACGCAGTGTGACAAGGACACAGAGGGATGCCAGGGACAGAGAGGGACACTGTGCAGACAGGGACAAAGAAGGACACAGTGGGGAGATCAGAGATATTGTTTTCATACACATGTTAATTAGGGAAGCGTGTATCTCAAAGACCCGCCTGGACATTAAGCCTAAGAACCGGCCTCACTCATGTGAGTGGTCAGGGGCATACGGCCCCACCCCTTGTCACCCAGAGAAAAAGGGACTGCTAAGATCAATTTCCAGTTCTCAATTCCCATCAATGAAGCAACATCAGAGAACCAGGGAATCATCTTCGAAACACTGATTAGTCTCAGACATTTCAAACGCAAGTATCTCCCTTCTCTTCTTTGTTGCTGTATATTATTTCGTCTCATTGCTTTGTGACCTTCTTTATTTTCCTGTAAATATTTTACTGCACCTAAAACTTAACTTTTTCACTATTAAATGTGGTGAAGCGCAAGGTCTCTAACATCCACCTGCTTCATGATGTCATCATGAAGGAGTGGACGAGGACTCCAGTGGCAAACTGTGTAGCTCTAGTGAACTCAATGCCCAAGAGGATTAAGGCAGTGCTGGAAAATAATGGTGGCCACACAAAATATTGACAATTTGGGCCCAATTTGGACATTTTCACTTAGGCTTGTACTCACTTTTGTTGCCAGCGGTTTAGACGTTAATGGCTGTGTGTTGAGTTATTTTGAGGGGACAGCAAATTTACACTGTTATATAAGCTGTACTTTACATTGTAGCTAAGTGTCATTTCTTCAGTGTTGTCACATGAAAAAGATACAATAAAATATTTACAAAAATGTGAGGGGTGTACCCACTTTTGTGAGATACTGTACATCATAAAATTAATAATAATAATATTAAAACAAACGAATATAGCATCAAAAATAACAAATGGAGGGGGACTTGTTATTTTATGTGCTATAGTTGTTTGTTTTAATAGGTGCTACAATCGCATGATGATTCTCATATGCATCAGAGTGCCAATACTAGTGCCACTCTACCTTTTGGTGAACTGGCGAGCACCAGCAGTTTAGTACAAAAGCTTTTACACACCAGCACTGCAGTATCACTTGGTGACGTGACGAATCCCATAAGTGCAGTCCAAGCTGGTGTGGTGGCTAGCACAGGTAGCATCCCACAGCCACTAAGAATTAGAACACAGGCCTGTTGAACCCATAGGCCTTGATTTACTATACCTCCCAAATCTACTCCAGCAGTGCCGTAACCACTTGACCACTGGGAACTTAAACCCCCTTAACAACCAGACCAATTTTCAGCTTTCAGTGCGCTCACATTTTGAATGACAATTACTCAGTCATGCAACTCTGTACCCACATGAAATTTGCATCCTTTTTTTCACACAAATAGAGCTTTCTTTTGGTGGTATTTAATCACCGCTGGGTTATTTATTTGTTGTAAATATTAAAAAGTGCAGCGCTAATAAAAATAAAAATCCGGGTATTAACCAGGAAGTGTCTTTATATAAACAGTCCAAGAATGTCCATGAAAGCATTCAACCGTGTAGAAAAAATACAGCAAAGAAATAGTGAATTGATGAAAGAATGGTGAATGTTTAAAACTTCATAGTGTTCCACCATGTGCAATAAATCCACCACCTTAGGGATGAAATACTCTTACCAGAGCTCAGCTGGTAAACCGCATGTAGAAATAGGTAGTTATAACCCTGGAACAAGACTCTCCCTCCTCATACACGGACGACCTCCACCGATCAGGATAGCCAATCAACCTTTCAAGGTGAAGCAACTCCACAAACGGCTCCGTCCATAGAGTGAAAGAGGTCCGCAAATAGTGTGATATCGTATAAACAGAGTTTAATCCAATAAAAATGTAAAAATATTACACTCACATGTAACATCAAGGTCATAGGCAGTATGGAATTCCGTACATTGGTATAGCGTGATGGAGAAAGCTGTGGGCTCACGGTACCCGACGCGTTTCGTCTGAGTAGACTTCGACTGGGGTCTGAGCTCACCCTGCTCCATCACGCTTAAATAGTAAAATATTAATTACCCACACATTGTGTAAATGGCCTACCATGGCTTCTGGAATGCTCTGCGGCGTGCAGTCCACCCCGTCACGGCCCACAGGAAGACAAAGAGGCTTGGTTAGCATTTCCTGGGTTAGTCTACACCACGTGTTAACCGGAAACCTATAGTTAGAAAAGGTTCCGCCCAGCAGAATGACTCATATCCATTTGAACTATCCCGACAACCAGGAAGGTCAAACGACATCAACAGGAAGTGACGACCTCCCTGCGCTCACAATCCAGCAGTTAATACACCAAAGAGCGGCACTGGAAAGGAGCCCGGCAGGACCGGCAGAGAGGGTGAACGTCATCCAAAAGGAAATGACGCCAGCCCAACGCACACAGTCTAGAGGGGGCAATAGGGCGGAACAAAAACATCATTAAAAGAAAAGGGCTAAGCCGCAAAAAGAGGAAATTTTTGATGCGGCAACCGTTAGGGCATATAAGGGTGAAATTGGGGATCCCCAGGGTCCTCAAAAAATCACCACAACTGTGGACCATAGAGAGACGGGATGGTAACCAGTCTCCCATCCACAATAGAGGGTGAAAAGACGGAACCCAGGGAACACCCCAAGGACAACCCCACATTAAAAAACACGAAAAGATAATGATAAAATTAATAATAATAAAACCAGCCCAAATAATGAATCATAAGTGTATATAATACACATAAAAAACAGAAAATGTGTAAGATGCAAAAAACATAATAGTAAAAAAAATTAAAAAAAAACATAATAGTAAAAAAATAATAAATAAAAATACAACAAAATAAATTAATGTGAATACAAAATTAAGACTGACTGATAAAACAATTAATGTCCCAGTCTATAATGATACCATCAGGCCAATACGTTTTCATTTTGTAAATCCATGATGTTTCTAGTCTGGAGACACCCCTAGTTGTAGCTCCTCCCCTCTATGGAGCAACATATCTATCTATCACCATAAAGGTGGTACCTTTCAACTCTTTGTTATGACATCTAAGGAAATGTTTAGGAACCGTATGTTCTGTAGATCTATGCCTTCCGGTTAACACATGGTCTAGACTAACCCAGGAAATGCTAACCAAGCCTCTTTGTCTTCCTGTGGGCCGTGACGGCATGGAGCGCACGCCACAGAGCATTCCAGAAGCCATGGTAGGCCATTTACACAATGTGTGGGTAATTAATATTTTACTATTTAAGCGTGATGGAGCAGGGTAAGCTCAGACCCCAGTCGAAGTCTACTCAGACGAAATGCGTTGGGTACCGTGAGCCCACAGCTTTCTCCATCATGCTATACCAATGTACGGAATTTCATACTGCCTATGGCCTTGATGTTACATGTGAGTGTAATATTTTTACATTTTTATTGGATTAAACTCTGTTTATACGATATCACACTATTTGCGGACCTCTTTCATTCTATGGACGGAGCCGTTTGTGGAGTTGCTTCACCTTGAAAGGTTGATTGGCTATCCTGATCGGTGGAGGTCGTCCGTGTATGAGGAGGGAGAGTCTTGTTCCAGGGTTATAACTACCTATTTTTACATGCGGTTTACCAGCTGAGCTCTGGCAAGAGTATTTCATCCCTAAGGTGGTGGATTTATTGCACATGGTGGAACACTATGAAGTTTTAAACATTCACCATTCTTTCATCAATTCACTATTTCTTTGCTGTATTTTTTCTACACGGTTGAATGCTTTCATGGACATTCTTGGACTGTTTATATAAAGACACTTCCTGGTTAATATCTTTCTAAGATTCTTATTTTTATTAGCGCTGCACTTTTTAATATTTATGGTTTAATTTACAAAGTTTGTTGAATTTTGTGGTGTTAGCTGCTTTTCACAAGTTTCTAGTGGATGTGCAGTGTCATAATTTTTCATTATTTATTTGTTGTACTATAATTAAAAAAAGACGAAGCTTTTGTAAAAAAATGAATTTCTTTGTTTCTGTTATAAAATTTTGCAAATTAGTAATTTTTCTTCATAAATTTTGGCCAAACGTTATACTGCTACATATCTTTGGTAAAAAAAAAAACGAATTAGTGTATATTATTTGGTCTTTGTGAAGGTTATAGAGTCTACAAGCTATGGTGCCAATCACTGAATATTGATCACACCTGATGTACTGACGGCCTATCTCATTTCTTGAGACCCTAACAAGCCAGGAAAGTACAAATACCCCCCAAATTACCCCTTTTTGGAAAGTAGACATTCCAAGGTATTTAGTAAGAGGCATGGTGAATTTTTTGAAGTTGTAATTTTTTCCCACAATTCTTTGCAAAATGAAGATTTTTTTTTTTCACAAAAGTGTCATATGTTAACAGGTTATTTCTCACACCCAGCATATGCACACCACAAATTACACCCCAAAACACATTCTACTACTCCTCCTGAGTATGGCGATACCACATGTGTGAGTCTTTTACACAGCCTGGCCACATGCAGAGGCCCAACATGTAGGGAGCGCAATCAGGCATTCTACGAGCATAAATTACACACATAATTTCTTGATTACTTCTTGCACTTTTGATGGTCCTGGAGCACCAGGACAATGGAAACACCCAAAAAATGACCCATTTTGGAAAACAAACACCCCAACGTATATTCTAGGAGGCATAATGAGTCTTTTGAACATGTCATTTTTTTCCACAAGTTTTTGGAAAATGTGGAAAGAAAATGAAAATGCATTTTTTTTTTTACACAAAGTTGTCCATTTATACAATATTTCTAACACACAACATGTGCCTAGCAAAAATGATACCCCAAAATATATTCTGCTACTTCTCCCGAGTATGGCGATACCACATGTGTGACACTTTTACACAGCCTGACCACATACAGAGGCCCAACATGCAGGGAGCACCGTCAGGTGTTCTAGGGGCATACATTTCAAATCTAATTTGACTACCTTTTACATTATTGTGAGGCACTGTGGTGACATGAACAGGCACTGTAGTGGCACAGATGGGCAGGGTAGTGGCACAGATGAGCAGTGTAGTGGCACGGGTGGGCACTGTAGTGGCACGGGTGGGCACTGTAGTGGCAAGATTGGGCACTGTAGTGGCACAAATGGGCACTGTAGTGGCACAGATGGGCACTGTAGGGGCACGGATGGGCACTGTAGTGGCATGGATGTGTCATGGATGAGAACTGATGTGGTATGGATGAGCATGAATGAGGCACAGATGAGCCATGGATGGGGGATGGATGAGCCATGGATGGGGATGGATGAGCCATGGATGGGGATGATTGAGCACGGATGGGGATGACTGAGCACGGATGGGGATGACTGAGCACACGGAGTGTTATTACATTTTCCATCAGTTTAATCTAAACTTTAC
>BLSH010501255.1:65076-83366 GCA_018402905.1 Glandirana rugosa | reverse complement strand
TCCCTCTACCTTCCTCCCTCCCTCGCCCCTAATCCTCCAAGCTCTATCCAGTACTACGTTTATTGCCCCTGGTATACCCCCACATTTACTTAGCTAACTATAGACTTCTTGGAATAATCATTCTCAACTTCAACACATAAATACCCTAATGCCATGTTTCCACACCCTTACAATAACGCGAATACGTTGGCAACCGATATACCCCCATCATCTTTATGTTTAACTATGCAATGTTTCTCTACTTGAACCTTAAAGTTACGTTTTAATGCTTTATTTTTTGTACTAGTTTTCTACTGCGGTATTATTACTCATTGTTCTGAACTATGGCAATGAACATGTACTGTACAGTTTTATACTCAATAAAGCTTTTGTGGAATTAAATTTATACTCATTCTCTGTGTCTCTACCCCCTGCTCCACTTCAGGCACCAGTCTCTGAGCACACATCAGCAAGTCTTTTGCTCCTGCCTCCTCCTTCCTCTTAGTCTCCTGCCCTTCCATCTCACCTGCCCAATCCTCTTCTTTCTCATCTGCATATTTATCCTCCTGCTCTGCCTCCACCTGCCTTACCAATACATCCACCTCCACCTACCTCCCCGCCTACCTCCTCCCCAGTCTCTCCTAACTCATGCACCTGCATCTCATTAACCTCCTCCTCTGCTGCCTCATTAGTATTCACTTCATATGTACCCATACTGGTTTTGCAGCTCCTGTCCAACACCTTCCTTGGAGCTACTCGTTGGGTTTCCAACGTCTGAGGAGGCTGGCACTTCTCCACTCTGAGCTGGCTGCTGGCTGCCTGCACACCCCCTTCATCCGCACCCCCTGTCTCTTGCTCCTCCGGTGCTCAGCTCACATTCTGCCTTGTAAACTGCCGACTCTGCACAACCACTGCATATGTGAACATTTTCTTTCCCTCCATTCTTGGACAGTTTTTAACCATGTGCTCCCCAAAACCACACAAATCACTTTTTTTTACTTACAATCTGCTGCATTGTGCCCTGACTTCAGACACACTCTGCAGCAGTGTTTAGAAGGACAATCCTCCCATATGTGACCATACTGAAAGCACCCCTGGCAATATCGGAGTTGTCCAGGATAATACACAGTGCACCGCTCCCCTGCAATGGTGAATGACGGGGGAGGTTGACAAACACCACAGTAGCCTGTTGTATCACGTTTCATACCTACTTTGAAACACAGTTTTCCCCTGTACATCCCATACTGGTTGTACAGTCTCTCCACATGGTCCACTCCCATGCAATACCGTAACAGAAAATGTCTCACCAATGCAGGCTCCAAAAAAGGATTGTAACAATGCACTATCACAGTCTTTACTCCTGGATCAAACAGCAGAAATGCATCCATCTTCTTTGTTATCATATTACCTCCCAGCACCGCCTTCACCCAATTTTCATACACAGCTTGGCAGGTGCCCTCAGTATGAAAATAAACATTGTATTGACCACTAGCCACAAAATCTTGTAGAGCAAATATATCACTGACCTGTAAATTCAGCAATTTCTGCAGAACATCCACCGCGATCACCTTCAGTCCAACTTCACCACGATATTTAGGCTTAACCTGTAATCTCATAGAGTTCCTCAAGCGCCCCGAACCCCACGACATGGTGATGACCTGTAATGGTACAGCTTTATGTGGCTCCTCGCTTATCCGGGGGTCCCCCTAAAAGAGGGGCCCCAAGACCACCTAACTTGAACCACAGCAACAAAGCTGACCCCTCAGCAGGTCAAACCAACACCCTCTACTGAAGTGCCTTATATAAGCTAGCACTGACACACACCCAATAGAAGTACACGCCCACCAGTATCTTTCAATCTGTCTTTTCTAATTTATTTCACCTGAGAGGCTGCCATACCTAATACTATTCGCTGTGTTAACCCTTGGCTATGTTCATCAGATCAGTATAAGTCCAGGACAAAATTCTAAGTCAGTGGTTATCAACCCTGTCCTCAAGTACCCCCAACAGGTCATGTTTTCAGGCTATTATTTTGCACAACTGATTTGATCAGTTTCACTGCCTTAGTAATTACCACATCTTTTTCATCTTTGGGAAATCCTGAAAGCATGACCTGTTGGGATGCCTTGAGGACTGGAGTTGAGAAACAGCAACAGTTTTCTAACCAGATGTACCTGTGCAGTGTAAACCCTACAATTTGAAATGCCCAAGTCCTTGGCTGCAATGAGCTTCCAATTTAAAGTCCCTAAATAACTTGCTTACATTACAGACTATTTGGACAAGAGATAAATAAAATGCCAGCCTGTCTTTGGATTGTGGTGAGAAACCCAACCAGGGGTTTATTATAAAGTTCAACACAAGCATTAGCATATCCAGGACATAAACCAGCAACCTTTTGGGTGCCAGATGGATTTACTAGCCACTTAGCTAGTGAGCAGTGAGCACATGTCTTGTCCATCGCTGTGGTGTGAACCAGCCCTAAGTCCATAGCCATGCTCATTATCACAAGTAATATACAATAGATTGTCCTAAGTATTGGGAAATGTGCCTTTACACACACATGAACTATAATGGCAGCCCAGGGTTCAGTATAGAGTTGGGCCACCATTTGCAGCTATAACAGCTTCAAATCTTTTGGAAGGGCTGTCCGTAAGGTTTAGGAGTGTGTCTATGGGAATGTTTGTCCATTCTTCCAGAAGTGCATTTGTGAGGTCAGGCACTGATGTTGGATGAGAAGGCCTGGCTCACAGTCTCTGCTCTAATTCAGCCAAAAGGTGTTTTATCGGGTTGAGGTCAGAACTCTGTGCAGGCCAGTCAAGTTCCTCCATACCAACCCTCATCCATGTCTTTATGGCCTTTGCTTTGTGTACTGGTGTACAGTCATGTTGGAACAGGAAGGGGCCATCCCCAAACTGTTCCCACAAAGTTGGGAGCATGAAATTGCCCAAATGCCTTAAGAGTTCCCTTCACTGGAACTAAGGGGTCAAGCCCAACCCCTGAAAAACAACCCCACACCATAATCCCCCATCCACCAAATGATTTGGACCAGTGCACAAAGCAAGATCCATAAAGACAGTGATGAGTGAGTTTGGGGTGAAGGAACTTGACTGGCCTGCACAGAGTCCTGGCCTCAACCAGATAGGACACCTTTTGGCTGAATTAGAGCAGAGATTGTGAGCCAGACCTTCTCATCCAACATCAGTGCCTGACTTCACAAATGCACTTCTGGAAGAATGGCCAAATAGTCCCATAGACAAACATCCTAAACCTTATGGACAGCCTTCCCAGAAGAGTTGAAGCTGGTATAGCTGCAAAGGGTGGGCCAACTCAATATGGACTATGGACTAAGACTGGAATGCCATTAAAGTTCATGTGCATGTAAAGGCAGTCATCCCCATTACCTAGCTAGTATAACCGGCAAGATTTGCAATGGTGGTGGAACCCTCCTATACATAAATACTACATTTAGACAAGGCCGTGAGTCATGTTTAACAACATAGAGAGGACAAACAACATCTCTACATGAAGTGACATGCTTGGGAATCAAACTCATGACATCTGCAATGGCAGAGAGAATTGCTACCCTTTAAACCACGGGGCTTACACACGTCAAGCCCTCCTACACATAAATACACAGATACTGCATGTCTAGGAATATATAGGACTTACATTAGTCAGGAGCTAATCTTCTAAATGTAATCTGAGATTTTTGGTGGTTCTTGCTGCATGAGCGTAAAATAATCATTTTATTCTCAGATTTTTGGTAATGACATTTTTATTTCTGATGTTGGTACACATATCACATTTTTGGGGCTCAAATTAGGATCATTTGGAAAGAATAAAAAATAAAAAAGGCACTAATTTTAAATTTCCATAAGCAATGGTATTGCTTGTGGTTTGTAAACGTGTGAGTTTGGGGAAATATTTTTGTGGCATGGACAGCAGCGTTTGAAAGTCACCGAGAAAAAAAAAATATTTACAAAATATGAAGAGATTTCACATTCTAGCATTCTTAAAGAGGAAGTAAACCCAGATTGGGTTTACTTCCTCAATATACCCCTGTAATGTAGAAGCATAATGGGCTACTATGCCTCACATAGTAACCCATTATGTGCCACTTACCTGCAAACGAAGCCTGCGATGTCCAGCGATGTCCCCCATGCTGGCCGGGCCCATCTTCAGCCCCTCTTCCTTCCGCTGTGACTGGCCGGAGTCGTGGCGCTTGCGGTGGAGAAACGGCACGAAGGCTGTTTCTTCACTGCGCATGTGCCGACATGACGTCGCCACAAAACATACACTGCATATCTCCTAAACCGTACAGGTTTAGGAGATATGCAAGGCACCTACAGATAAGCCTTATCATAGGCTTACCTGTAGGTTAAAGTGGTTGTCACGAGTTGACAACCACTTTAAAAACAAAGTAGATTATCAAATTTGCAACATTGTTGCCAGGACAATTTCTTTGAGAGAAAGATACATTTCTTCTCAACATAAAATGGATTTATTTGATAAAGTAACAATTGTACCATTAGATTGAATGGCTGAAACTTGCACTTGGCAAAATAACTCTCCTCTTCACTCCCAAAAAATGTGTGTAGAATAACTCTCATTTTGGTATTTACTAACTACTCAAGGAATTACTCCATGAGAGTTATTTTGAGAGTTGTTTTGTGTCTGAGCATGCTCAGTTGTGCTCAGCTGTGCTCTGTGCCTAGGAGTAAGGCGATGGGGAATTTATCTATTCTCAGACTTTTTAAGATATTTCAGTGTAGAAATCACTTTTTCACACAGTTTAAAAGCAGATTATCTTTAAACAATATACTGCATATTTTAGTACAATTTAGGGGATCAGATCATGCTCCAAACATTATTTCTATTTGCACAACTCCAGGTCTGGACTGGAGTAAGGAGTTGGCCATTATCTGTGACCTGGGAGCAATAGTGAACTCCATTTTGGCCGTTATTTACCGCCAGCGCTATTGTAAATACAGTTTTGGCGCTATTTACTGCGAATCGCGGTAATTTACAGTGAATCGCTGTAATTTTACCGCAAATCAAGGTAATTTTGCCGCTATTTTGCGGCAGCGCTATAGTAAATGACCTCCATAGTGTCCTTCCTGATGTGCTTTCAAGTCCTGATTGGTAGCCCACAGATCCTGCAGCACCCGTAATTTCCTCATTCATTTCCTAACCCGGAATTCAGGTGGAAATAGCAAATGTAACTCCCCTTGATTTTTTTAGCTGTTTTTCACGGAAGATTTGTATCAATTGATTGTGGACAAAAGGAATTTATATGCAGAGAAATTTGTTCCTTGCCATACAAAATTTGAATGGAAACCTATTATGGTTTCCGAGTTTAAAACTTTTTTGGGCCTAACCCTCAACATGGGCATTACTAAAAACAATGTGTCCACAGACCCAATTCATCATATGCCCATGTTCTCTGCTGCCATGGCCAGGCGTAAATATGAGAATATAATGCGTTATAGGGATGACCCTGGATATGATCGACTCAAAATTCGATCCCTCATAAATCACTTTAAATAGATATTTGGAGACTTGTATATGCCCCAACAAAACGTCTGCATAGATGAGTCCCTTTTTAATTTTTCTGGCCACCTTGTATTCAAACAGCAAGGGTGCCAGATATGGGATCAAAATGTATAAGCTCTGTGAGAGGGCAACAGGTTATACAAGTAATTTTTTGATTTACGAGGGAAAACATAGTGACTTGGAGCCCCACGGATGCCCAGACTACATGGGGAGCAGTAGCAAGATAGTTTGGGACTTAGTACAAGATAGAATGAAGAAAGGAATTTTCTTTTGGAGGCTATGGTTGCTGACTTTAATGGTACCATACACATACTAAATAGAACATATTTCTAAAAATATAAAGTTTTATTACAAAATATAATTTTGACACAAGCATTACATAAATGACTAAAATGCACATAGCGCAAGGATCAAATATCTAAACATTTTTGATCATGGTGGATACTAAGGTACTTGTCTGCAAATGCAACATATTTTGCGGACTACAGATGTAACGCCGCTTCTTCGAGAGTCTTTTAAGCAGAGAGATGTACAAGATTACATTAGATGTCTGTATCGCACAATGATGCAGCCACATCCTCGGCTCACAGGAGAGAATGTCAGCCCCGGCAGGTGTAGAAATGCCCAGCACGCAACATGACAAATGCAAATCTAAATTTAGAATATACATATATGTTTCTCTTTAGAATGGATGTGTGCCAGTTAGTAAGATTATCAGACACCTGCTAAAATTAGCTGATAAAAACACGCCGCTGGAATTCAACGAAATTGTATCACAAAGATATCAAGGGTAGGAGTATCTCCTTTTTATAAGGTTCATCCAGGGTAACAGTCACTGCATACCAGCAACTGGAAAAAGTGGACTGAAGAATACCTTCTTAGGTATGCAGCGGCTGTGTGTTGCATTGCAACACACAGCTGCTGCTTACCTAAGAAGGACTCTTACCAACAGTGTCTCCTTGAAGCTCTTATATGAGCTTCGGTCCCCTTTTTCTAGTTGCTGGATGTTTCTACACCCGCTGGGGCTGACATTCTCTCCTGTGAGCCATGGATGTGGCTGCATCATGGTGCGACACAGACATCTAATGTAATTTTGTACATCTCTCTGCTTAAAAGACTCCTGAAGAAGCGGCGTTACATCTGTAATCTGCAAAACATGTTGCGTTTGCAGACAAGTACAATAGTATCCACCATGATCAAAAATGTTTAGATATGGAGGCGTGGCCTGGCAGGAGACCGAGATGGCCGCTCTCTAGGATAGCTCTGGCACCCACTGCCTTCATTTAGCGATATTCAGCAGCTCCCAGCACTAAATCCACAGCAGACCGATGGCAGGACAAAGCGCTTCGGCTTCCAAGTCCCAGGAGGACCCTTCCACTCAATTTAGCCGAACTATCCCAGCCATGTTCCGCTCCCAGCAACAGGACATGCAGGCCTCACTGCAAGCCGCGGACTGTAGTACGGCCGCGCGGTCCGGTGCTCAAGATAGCTACAACGCGGAACTCACAGGCACACCCGCACACCCACAATCACCCCTCCTGTGTATGGCCGATCTACAGCTAGTGGCAATGGACATTAAAAATACATTAACCGCTGCCATCTCTGACCTTAAAGCTAACATGCGAGCTGTAGCAGGTAGACTTGAGAACATGGAAGCGGCCGCCATGACACACAGCGCAGCTATACAACAAGTAGAAAGTCCCCATTTACAAACTGCAGTTTGGGCGGTGTTTAACTCTTTACTGGGGAGGCCCCTAGATGCGCCTATTGAATTGGTGAGATGTCATCGGGCCCTTCGTCCTAGGGGCCATGAGAATGAGCCCCCACGAGACGTAGTATGCTGCCTGGTCAATTTTGTACAGAAGGAGGACATACTGCGAGCAGTATCATGAACACCTCAGACATGAAGGAGCCTGCATCCAATTATATCAAGACCTATCCCCCATTACACTACAGCACAGGCGAGCATTACGTCCTCTCTTACAAGTGCTCAGAGATAGGCACATTGTGTACAAATGGAAATTTCCGTTTTGCCTGCAAGCCACTTCTGGCAACCGCACCGCCTCGCTGAGTACACCTGCGGACCTGCAGAGCTTCTTTGAAACACTAGCCATCCCGAAAGTGGAGGTCCCCGACTGGTACAACTTGTTCCCACAACCTGAACCCTGGATTTCCACCATCCCAGAGGAATCACCAAGACACCAGAGAACTCGCCAGAGGCGCCGCAGAACCTCATCTTCCTCACCACACAGATTCAGAGGGGACATGGAAATTGAAGCCCCCCCTAGACTCTCTCCCACTTCAGTAAGGCGCAAGACTGATCCCAGAGTTTGATTTGAGCTTTGCCTCATCCAACAATTATCCACCATGTTCTGGTACCCCCCCCACATTCTCAGCACATACTGGAATTTAATACGCATAGCCTAGTGTCCCCTACACTTGCTAAAATATGAACAGACTAAGCTATTGTGCCAAATACAGCCTACTACTCTCCTGGGCCTCTTGTGAAACATTCCTGGCCTTATTTGTAGATCCTTACTTATCTGTTCAAACTAATAAGAAGCCCTGATTCAACCGCAACAAACTAAACCGGTCTATATATCGGGGAGTACATTCTATTTTACATACATCTGGTCAGGGCGATATACCACTATGATATGGGCCACATAGACTCCCCAGAGAGTTCATTGGGATTATTCACTTTTACTGATCTACAGCAACTGGAGTGCAGGTTGCTTCTCACGTGCAAGTTTAACTGCTACACAAGCCCATACCTGTAGCTCTAACATCCCCTGTCATGAACACATTCCTCCTTGGGGGGGACCCTCCAGTCTTCATGAGATCTTAATGAGTATGCCTTGATTGGGGACTAAGGCCCACCAATACCTTATCAACAACCCCTCTTGCCTAGGGCTTGCAGACCAACCCCACCCTGCGCATCAAACAAATGCGAATGGTGGGGTTTGAATTGAATTGAGTTCAGTTTAATCTGTTTCAATACATATATAGGCTACCCTCTTGAAGGGAAGAGATGTGTGGGGGACCTCACATTCAGACTCACCCACCTTTGAAAATTTCTCAGTGAAAAGACTAAATATAGGAGGTTAATCTTCCTAATATGCTCCATAACCCTGACTCTGGCTAGAGTCCGGGTTGCTTATAACATACGTGGTGGGTGGACGTGTTAATTGTAATAAGAAGTTATTGTCTATTGTAACTGGGTGGTTCATAAACTTGTTACTTTTTCACCCTTATTTTCATTTTGGGAACCCATTAGATTTGACCGTGTGTCCCCCCTGGTGACAGATGGGGCACGGGGTCGGCTGGTTGGGCCCCGGGTTCCTCCCCTGCAGCCGGGCGACCTTCCCCTTCTCCGGCACTCCCACCTTTCAGGGATGCTGGGGAGGGGTGCCTGGGGGCTGGGGACAATACCGGGTCCAACATGTTCTCCTACTGAGCAAATTAATTTCCAATGTCCGCCGTTGAACATATGTTATCCACGCTTACTTTTGAGTACCTTGCTTAAGCTGATCCATGCCGGGGGTGTGGGAGTCCCTCGGGGGGGTTGGGGGCGCTGGTGGGGTACCCTTGACCACCCTTGACCCTCACGGGGGGCCGCACACCAACTCACCCTTAACTTGACCCTTTTCTTTGGAGGCAGTGGCGGCCTGTGACCCCCTCTAGGTCGAATCCCAGTTACTCCCCCCACACCAGAGGTACTGGTTCCTCTCTGGACCCTTCCGGTTGACAGATCAGTGGGCCTCTCCCACAGACTGCCACTCTTAGGTGTGCAGACAGGTACTAGTCGCCACCTCCGGTTGTTGACGTTTAATTCTTTCAAAGTAATTGGGTCCAACACCCATAAGCCCCCTAAAATCTTCCCAGAGTAGAGTGAAAGACCTCAGTTACTATCCACACATACATTACGCCTTGGTCTAATAAAAGAGGGATCAAGAGTTCCCTCCTCCTCTTCTTTTCCCTCTTTTCTCTTGCCCCCCCTTGTTTTTTTTTTTTCTTCTTCCTCCCTCGCCCTCTCTACTCCTCACCCTTGAAGACGTTGCGCGATACCTATTGTTGACTTTTATTTAGATCACATTCCCCGCAGCAGCGTACATTGGAGACGCCTAATTCACCTAATCCCTACCATAATGGCCCCGAACAAACAAAGCACCTTCCATTTGGAACTTAAAGTGTACTCACTCAACGCTAAAGGCCTTAACACCCCTGAAAAGCGTAGCAGTATTTTGTCAGAAGCCCATAGATTGAAAGCCCATGTCGTTTTCCTACAATACTGACATTACATGACACTTGGAGGACGCTGTTCCCTAGAGATAAAGACTTCACGTTTTATTCACCCCCACACAATAAACACTCTCGTATCGATTACCTATTCATTAAACAATCGGATTTACCGTACCTCCACAAAGCTACAATCGAGAACATGGTACTCTCTGACCACAACCCCATAACCATGACCCTTAAATTCCCCGATAAAGTCTCCCACACAAAAATCTGGCGAATGGACGCTTCCCTACTTTCAGACACAGCTGACCTAACTAGCATAACCCAAAAAATTACAGACTATTTTCTATTAATGACACACCTGAGACCTCCCCCATGACACTTTGGGAGGCCCACAAATGTGTCGTGAGAGGCCATTTGATCTCCCTGGCGGCAGGGAAGAGAAAGGAACACCAAGCCGCAATTAGAGAACTTTCCCTAAAAGTGAGGAATCTTGAGACCCAACACAAGAAATCCAGAGCGATACAAGTCGAGGCAGAGCTAGCAACGTGTAGAACCCTGCTGAAAGATCTGCTATTCCAAAAAGCGAAAAAAAGACAGAGCCTTTCTCAGAAGTTATTTTATGAACAGGGCAACAAACCGGGTAAGCTTCTAGCTAGAGCTATACAAAAATGAACCCTTGACCGTACAGTTCACCACATTACAGACCACTCTGGTGCGATACATGTTAGAAATGAGGCAATTGCGAGACAATTTCGTGACTACTACTGTAAGTTATACAATATCCAACAGAACACGGCACATGACCCAATATCTGACCCTAGACGGAACCTTATCTTTGACTTCTTGGCCGAATTCTGTCCCAAAGCCCTTACAAAAGCAGAATCCACCGCCCTGGACTCTCCTCTACCCAGTGAGGAGTGGGTACAGACTTTGAAGACCACTAAACCAGGGAAATGCCCAGGTCCAGATGGCCTGCCTGCTCTATACTATAAGAGCTTTTCAGATATCCTAGGCGGGAGGTTTTTGAAGGCCTTTAACTCGATTCCCCGATTAGATAGAAAGCCTACCACAAACCTTGAAGCTTACATCACAGTGATCCATAAGGAGGGCAAAGAGCCTAGTGAGTCACGAGCTACCACCCGATCTCACTCCTGAATGTTGATGTGAAACTTTTCTCGAAAATACTGGCGTCTCGACTTAACCTATACTTACCAAAGTGGATAAACCTAGATCAAGTAGGTTTTGCTCCCTGCAGAGAGGCTAGAGACAATACCACTAAAGTGGTGAACATACACCACTTGCTGATATCCTCACGTCAGGAGGGTTTCTTCCTGTCGATGGACGTGGAGAAGGCGTTCGATAGAGTGGCCTGGGACTACATGTTTATGGTTCTGCAGGCCCTGGGTCTGGGCAGAGACATGATGGCCTCTATCCGACTCCTGTACTCCAGTCCCACAGCCAGAGTCCAAGTTAATGGCCACCTATCGGACGCCTTCTCCATCCACAACGGAACCCAACGGGTTGCCCTCTCTCGCCAATTCTATATATACTCACCCTAGAACCACTTCTCCGCCAAATTAGAGCCCATAAGGATATCAAGGGTATTGAGACCCAGGATCACAAATTTAAGATTGCCGCATTTGCTGACAATATCCTACTATTCCTAACATCCCCTTTGACTTCCTTACCAAACCTCCTAGAAGTGCTAACTCACTTTGGTGAGTTAGCTAACCTGAAGATAAATCTCTCTAAATCCTGTGCCCTGAACATTTCTCTTCCTAAGCATACAATAGATATATGTAAGAACTCTTTACTTTTAAATGGTCCTCAACGGCCATACCCTACCTGGGCATCCAAATACCGTTGAAACTCTCAGACCCATTCCAGATAAACTTCCTTACAGAATTACACCAGATACAATTGACCTGAAGACGTGGGATCTACCCCACCTGTCCAGGCCTTCCCTATACACCTACCTCCCTCGTTCTTTCGAAAGCTGAATGGCATATGTAGAAACTTCCTCTGGAAGAATAAAGACCCTTGCATAAGCCAGAAGAAATTAACTCTGCTCAAAGCCAAGGGAGATATTGATCTACCTGATTTTGACCAATATTATACAGCTACTCTCCTAGCCCGCGTAGTTGACTGGAACGTCCATTCCCACTGTAAAGGTTGGGTCCAATTGGAGGGTTCCTTCTCAAATTTTGATTTGAGAGACGTCCCCTGGATCCCCAGGAAATATATCCCGTCACAACTCCTTAAGCACCCTCTTATAGGTCCGCCGTTGATGAGGTTCGACAAAGCATGCAAATTATATTCACTCTCCAACATAAAAGGCCCCCTCACCCCTATTAAAGGCAACCCAGAGTTCCCACCAGATATTCCCCCAGACTTTCTCAAAGACGACTGGCCACACCGGCGAATCCAAGCCAGACACTTTTTCCAGAAAGGCAAATTTATCCAAATCGAAACATTAGGACATCAATTGAAGTCCTACAAATTCCCATTGTGGCTTTACCTCCAAATCAAACACTTCCTGGATAGTCCACAAACCAGGGAGAACTACTCTCAAACACTGACTCCTTTTGAATCGTTGTGCTCACAAGCCTCGCCGCAAAGCCATGTAATATCCTCAGTTTACTCTGGCTTATTTGGGAATACAGCTTCAATTATGTCTCCCATTCATTCCTATTGGGAGAAGGCTCTTTTTTTTTAAATCAATATATTTTTATTGAATGTTTCAATATACAACATGAGGAAGAGAAAAAAAAAGAAGAAGAAAGAGAAGGAATACAGAAGGAAGGAAAACAATGAAAATCCATGTTATACCTTTAGAAGTACATACTTGTGAGGTTAGGTGTTGGTACACCTATTGACATTAAGGTAAATACACAAAGATTTTCAGTTACTGCCCTATTATTGGTGGCTTTTCCCTGTTCGCTCTTGCCGCTGAGCTGGCTGTGGGGTGTTCTGTGATACCCTGGGACAGCACTTGTGTTTGCTCTTAATGTTGCTATTTGTTTGGTTGGAGGGGGTCCTATTGCCTCCTGACCTTCCGGTCACCCCTTTGGGTTCTAACTGTGACCGGGAGGGGGCATGGATAGGGAATTTATGGATATGGGCGTGCTATCGCCAGGGGTAGTCACAGCCAAGTAGAAACCTGAGCGTCAAAGATGTTATGTTACCTGTGTAGGTTGAGGGAGGGGTTCAGAGATACAATTTTTTCCATCTAGACCACAAAGCCCATTTCGTGGCAGTCTTTGTGGTTGTGCCAGTAGTGTTGGCCATAATTTGTTCATACGAGTAATGAAGGTCAGTTGAACGGATTACCTCTTGGATTGTAGGGGGGGTGGGGCATTTCCAGTTTCTAGTAATACTGATTTTTGCTGTTAGTAATACATTTATAATTATGTGGCGAGTGTGAGGAGGAAAGTCCTCTATGTTTAATGAAAGGAGTGCCAGCTCAGGAGCTGGTTGGATGGGAATGCTTGTTATTTCTGCTAGCAGTTTGAAGACCTCGGACCAGTAGGAGCAAATTTTGGGACATGCCCAAAGAGTGTGGTAAAGGTCTCCCTGGTCCCCGCACTCTCTCCAGCATAAGGGAGATGCCTTTGGACTGAAGCGCGCTATTTTTTTGGGGGTTAGGTACCATCTTTGTGCTATTTTCAGAGTCATTTCCCAGAGGGTAGAATTGCTAGTCGCTTGGAAAGTGTGTGTAAGGGCTGTCCGCCATTTTTGTAAAGTGAAAGATTTTTTTAAATCTTTTTCCCAGCTCTCATGTGGTTTTAGCTTGTGTACAGAGTTTTTCTGTTGAATTGCTCTGTGGCACAGCGCAATGGCTTTTGTGGTTGTGTTAGTGGAAGAGAGATACTTCCACAGAAGCTGGGGAGATTTCATAGGCCAGCAGGTAATGCGTGAGAGGAAGTGGTGGATGCGTAGGTAGGTGAAAGTGTGGGAGGCAGTAAGGTTGAATTCATCTCTCAGGGAGGCAAAGGGTTTAATCTGATTGGTATCTCCTATGTATAGGTTGTTGATGTAGCAGATACCTTTTTTTTGCCACCCTGAGAGATCAATCGAATCCAATACCCATCTCAGTGATTGCAAGGGGATCTGTATCTGGGATGCTGAGGGGTCATTTTTGGAGTCTCTGATCAGATTTAGCCAGACTCGTGCGGATGCTTGCATGGCCAGTGGGAGGTGGGTGTAAACTCTGGGTGCCAAAGGGATGCTTAGCAACCACTCTCTCAGAGAAGAGTAGGGGACAAAGGAAGCCTCCACTCTTGGGAGAAGGCTCTTGACAAAGAGTTAGACAAGAATACCTGGGAGCGAGTCCACTTATTCATCCACAAAAGTTCACTCAATGTAAATGTCCAAGAGAATGGATACAAGATTTTCACTCGCTGGTATAAAACGCCAGATGTACTTCATAAGTTTATGCCATCTATTCCTAACTCATGTTGGAGATGTGGTTCTGGGGAGGGCACCCTCCTACACATCTGGTGGTCATGTCCTAATATCCAACCCTTTTGGCGTAAGGTCCACGATACCATTTCTGAAATCTCCTCTTTGCCCTAAGAATTTTCACCAGCCCAGTACTTTTTACACATACACGACTTGCCTAAAAAGAGATACACCAATTCTATAATTTTCCCTATTGATTAACGCTGCACGCCTATGTATCCCCAGCCATTGGAAATCTATCGACCCCCTTAGGGAATGGGCTCTCAAAGTCAAACTCATAAGTGAGCTAGAGGAACTAATCCACATAGCTAACAGCAAGATAATGAAATACGCGCAAACCTGTGAACCATGTTAGAAATTTGTGCACACTCAACCTTACCAACGCTTGTTACTACACTGACCTTGTTACTTCATACCTAGCATGGGTGGGGTGATAACCTCCACCCTCCAAACGACTGGAAAGTAGTGACAAGTAGACCAGCTTAATACCCTCCTTTCCCTTCCCCCTCCAACCCCGCCACCCCCCCTCTCTCTGGCCACCATCCTCCCCTTCCTAACCCCCCTTTTTTTTTTCTTTTTTCTCTTTCTCTCTCCCTCCCTCTTTCTCTTTTTCTTCTTCCTTTTTCCTGCCTTCATATATACCTTATCATTCCTCTCCTGTCTATAAGGGGGATCCTGGTACCTGGGAGCTGAGAATGGGTCAAGGGGCACGAGCCATGGCCCACCCACTGCCTCCCGGAGACTGGTGTTCTCTCACCTTTATCCATACTCGATCAACAATCAGAAGGAATAAAGACCCACTTATAGCAAAAGCTTCCCACTTTGAATGTAATTGATACCACATTTCTTATTGTGGGATGGTACTATCTACAATGTGCAACACAAGAAGCTGTGGGTCAAAATTCCCAGGATTGAAGACCTTTAGGTCTCACTAGAGCAACCCACTCTGTTTTGTTTTCCTCCCTGTTCCATGCCTTTTATATACTAAGTTTGTACGATAACTCTCTGTATATTCACCAATAATATGCCTTGCAGTACAATGTTTGTTATTTGTAAACATGCTTAATAAAACTTTTTTTGAAACAAAAATGTTTAGATATTTGATCCTCGCCCTATGTGCATTTTAGTCATTTATGTAATGCTTGTGTCAAAATGATATTTTGTAATAAAACTTTATATTTTTATAAACAAGTTTCTATTTAGTATGTGTACGGTACCATTAAAGTCTGCAACCAAAGCCTCCAGAAGAAAATTCCTTTCTTCATTCTATCTTTTATTATATTATTTTGGACAAAGGTACAATTTTATACTGGATATCTAATTATATCTGGCACTTCCAACAAATAGTTTGGGTCTCCCTTGTTCCATAAGGGGTACCACTAGTATGTGGACTATTTTTATACAAGCGTGCCACTTTTTAGACACCGTTATGATCTTGGCATAGGCTTATGTGGCACCGTGCGACCTTATCACCGTGGCTTCCCCCAACGGCTTGTAAATACCCAACTTAGAAAGGGGTAGAAAGCCTGCTTGAGAAATTATGAATTGCTCACAATTAGAGTTGAGCGAACCCGAACTGTAAAGTTTGGGTCCGTACCGAACTTTCGAGTTTTCTTGTCCCGAATCCGAACCCGAACGTCTGAGAAAAAGTCCGGGTTCAGGTTCTGGGTTCTGGTATTTTATCATGCATGTTGAATAGCTGCAGGGCAGCCAATTAACAAGCGTTTCACTGGTTTTCCCTAGAAGCCATCACAGCCATGCCTACTAATGGCATGGCTGTGATTGGCCAGTGCATCATGTGACCCAGCCTCTTTATAAGCTGGAGTCACTTAGTGCTGCAGTCACATGCTCTCTGAGACTCTGACTAGTGTAGGGAGAGGATGCTGCCGGCTCTGTGAGGGACAGATTGCAGATATATATAATAACATCTCATCGATCTGATTGTGGACTAGGTAGAGACTACTACTACTGCTTTTAGGGACAAATTGCAGATCTCATCCTGCATTACAGAACGCTCTGCTTTGAGGGACAGATTGCAGATCTCATCCTGCATTACAGAACGATCTGACTGGACTAGGTAGAGTCTACTGCTTAGAGGGACAGATTGCAGATCTCATCCTGCATTACAGAATGATCTGACTGGACTAGGTAGAGTCTACTGCTTAGAGGGACAGATTGCAGATCTCATTCTGCATTACAGAACAATCTGACTGGACTAGGTAGAGTCTATTGCAGATCTCATCCTGCATTACAGAACGATCTGACTGGACTAGGTAGAGTCTATTGCAAATCTCATCCTGCATTACAGAATGATCTGACTGGAATAGGTAGAGTCTATTGCAGATCTCATCCTGCATTACAGAACGATCTGACTGGACTAATTAGAGTCTACTGCTTAGAGGGACAGATAATTGTTCTAAAATCATCTCCTACTCCTATAGGGTCAGGTTCCTGATGTTGCTGTAAGGGACAGATTATTATTGTTCTATAATCATCTCCTAGTTCTAAAGGCAGAGGTTCCTGCTGGTCCTGTATGGGACAGATAATTGTTCTAAAATCATCGCCTACTCCTATAGGGTGAGGTTCTTGCTGTTGCTGTAAGGGACAGATTATTATTGTTCTATAATCATCTCCTAGTTCTAAAGGGAGAGGTTCCTGCTGGTCCTGTAAGGGACAGATAATTGTTCTAAAAATCATCGCCTACTCCTATAGGGTCAGGTTCTTGCTGTTGCTGTAAGGGACAGATTATTATTGTTCTATAATCATCTCCTAGTTCTCAAGGGAGAGGTTCCTGCTGGTCCTGTAAGGGACAGATAATTGTTCTAAAATCATCACCTACTCCTATAGGGTCAGGTTCCTGCTGTTGCTGTAAGGGACAGATTATTATTGTTCTATAATCATCTCCTAGTTCTAAAGGGAGAGGTTCCTGCTGGTCCTGTAAGGGACAGATAATTGTTCTAAAATCATCGCCTACTTCTATAAGGTCAGGTTCCTGCTGTCGCTGTAAGGGTCATATTATTATTGTCCTATAATCATCTCCTAGTTCTAAAGGGAGAGGTTCCTGCTGGTCCTGTAAGGGACAGATAATTGTTCTAAAATCATCGCCTACTCCTATAGGGTCAGGTTCCTGCTGTTGCTGTAAGGGACAGATTATTATTGTTCTATAATCATCTCCTAGTTCTAAAGGGAGAGGTTCCTGCTGGTCCTGTAAGGGACAGATAATTGTTCTAAAACCATCGCCTACTCCTATAAGGTCAGGTTCCTGCTGTTGCTGTAAGGGACAGATTATTATTGTTCTATAATCATCTCCTTGTTCTAAAGGGAGAGGTTCCTGCTGGTCCTGTAAGGGACAGATAATTATCCTAAAATCATCTCCTAGTCCTATAGGGTCAGGTTCCTGCTGCTCCTGAAGAAGAAGAATTTATTATTCTTTTTTTTGTATTAACCACTTGCCGACCGCCAACCGCAGGTTGACGGCGACCAGGTGGTTCGTTATCGCAAATCGCCGTCATACGACGGTGGCTGCGATAACGCGCGCTCACTGTGTTCGGGGAGGGCCAGGGAGCGGGTGCGGCGGCTTCGATTGCCGCCGGCTACCCGCAATGGCCCCCCCGGTGTGAAGGAACGGAGGTCCGTGTATGTAAACACGGACCTCCGTTCTGTGAAGGGGGAAGGGCTGTGATCACAGCCTTCCTGTATGCGGAGGCTGTGACCACTTCCCTTCCCCAGCTAGGGCAGTCCCCCCACAGTTAGAACACGCCCAGGGAACATAGTTAACCCTTAGAGCGCCCCCTGCAGGTTAACACCTTCACTGCCAATGGCATTTACACAGTAATCAGTGCATTTTTATAGCACTGATCGCTGTATAAATGCCAGTGGTCCCAAAAAAGTGTCAAAATGGTCCGAAATGTCCACTGAAATATCGCAGTACCGCTAAAAATCGCAGATCGCCGCCATTACTAGTAAAAAATAAAAAAAAAATAAAAACCCCAAAAATTAATTCTCATCATCCGTAAACGCGACCACACTAGTGTCGGGAAGGGGGAAGTGTC
>BLSH010501255.1:14857-31944 GCA_018402905.1 Glandirana rugosa | reverse complement strand
ACGTGGTCATGGTGCTGCTTGTGTTGGTGGTGTTGGTGAACCTCCTGTTGGAAGGAGAGGACGTGGTCGAGGTGTGCCAGCTACACGCACAAGGGAAACACCTTCCTCAGGTAGCCAACAGAACCTTCACCGGTATATGGTAGGCCTGAATGCCCCTCAACGATTGGTGAGGCCAGAACAAGTACAGGCGATAGTAGATTGGGTGGCTGACAATGCCTCCAGTTCCTTCACATTGTCTCCCTCCCAGTCCCTTGATGAAAGCTCAGAGTTGGCACCTGAACCCCATGGCCATCTGTCTTTCACCTCAGCCCCTTGTAAATTAGCCAAGCAGTCTGAGCCCCAAGTCCTGCAAGAGACTCTTATGCTTTTTAATGACTCTCCTGGTGTGCTTTCCGTGGGCCATCCACATAGCGCTACCCCAGAAGTGGAAGACATTGAGTGCACCGATGCCCAACCACTTCTGTTGCAGGATGAGGACATGGAAACACCAGCGCAGCACATTTCTGATGATGATGAAACACAGGTACCAACTGCTGCAGCTTGCCTCAGTGTGCAGACTGACAAGGAGGGCAGTGGTGAAGGGTGGGTGGAAGATGATGTGGAGGATGATGAGGTCCTAGACCCCACATGGAATGCGAGTGACGTGTGGAGTTTGGAGGAAGAGGTGGTGGTCGCACAGAGGCACCAGCACAGCAAAAGAGGAAGCAGGTTGCAAAAGCGGAGCGAGCGTCCCCTAGACAGTAGGCCTGCTACTAGCCACCGCACCCAGGGACCTAGCACACCAAAGGCAGCTCAAAGGCGTTTCCCCGTGTGGCAGTTCTTCAGACAATGTGCTGGCGACAAGACGCGAGTGGTTTGCAAGCTGTGCAATGATAGCCTGAGCCGGGGCATACATGTTCTCAACCTGAGCACAACCCCCATGACCAAGCATCTAAATTCAAGGCACAAGCTGCATTGGAATAATTACCTCAAAATCCAAGAAAGGTCTCGGTCTCCTCCTGCTTCCTCTTCTGCTGCTGCCTCGGCCTCTTCCTCCACCTCTGCAGTGACAGTGTCACCTGCCACCCAGCAAACAGACGATAGGACAGCAACGCCACCATGTCTGCCACCATCCCCAAGCATTTCCAAAGGCTCCCATGGAAGCTTACAGCTGTCCATCTCTCAAACACTGGAGAGAAAGAGGAAGTACCCCCCTACCCACCCGCAATCCCTGGCCCTGAATGCCAGCATTTCAAAATTTCTGGCCTTTGAAATGCTGTCATTCCGTCTGGTGGACACGGACAGTTTCAAAAACCTGATGGCGGTGGCTGTCCCACAGTACGTGGTACCCAGCCGCCACTACTTTTCCAGGCGAGCCATCCCTTCCCTGCACAAACAAGTCGGGGACAAGATCAAGTGTGCACTGCGCAACGCCATCAGTGGCAAGGTCCACATAACCACTGATACATGGACCAGTAAGCACGGGCAGGGACGCTATATCTCGCTAACTGCACACTGGGCAAATGTAGTGGTGGGTGGGCCTTAGCCGGCTAGCCATTTGGCGCATGTCCTCCCACCATGAGGATTGCAGGTCATTTGTCTTTGCCTCCTGTTGCCTCCTCCTCCTACTGCGCTTCCTCCTCCTTGACCACCCACTCATCCGCTCAGCATAACACCTTCACCACCAACATCAGCACATCCAGGGGGAAACGACAGCAGCCTGTTTTAAAACTGATATGTTTGGGGGATAAACCCCACACTGCGCAGGAGCTGTGGATGGGCATTGAACAACAAACCATTGAGTGGTTGTTGCCACTGAGCCTCAAGCCCGGCCTGGTGGTGTGTGACAATGGCCAAAATCTTGTAGGGGCTCTGGGCCGAGCCCGTTTGAGGCACATCCCTTGCCTGGCGCATATGCTGAATTTGGTGGTACAGAATTTTCTAAAAAACTACCCGGATATGTCAGAGCTGCTGCATAAAGTGCGGGCCGTCTGTGCGCACTTTCGGCATTCTCACCCTGCTGCTGCTCGCCTGTCTGCGCTGCAGCGGAACTTCGGCCTTCCCGCTCACCGCCTCATATGTGACGTGCCCACAAGGTGGAACTCCACCTTGCACATGCTGGAGAGACTGTGCGAGCAGCAGCAGGCAATAGTGGAGTTTCAGCTGGGGTCATTCGCTCTGCGGAACAGCAACACTTCACCACCAACGAGTGGGCCTCCATGCGAGACCTGTGTAGCGTATTGCGGTGTTTTGAGTACTCCACCAACATGGCCAGTGCCGATGACGCTGTTCTCAGCGTTACTATACCACTTCTATGTCTCCTTGAAAAAACACTTCGGGCCATGATGGAAGAGGATGTGGTACAGGAGGATGAGGAGGAAGAGGGGTCATTTCCACGGTTATCAGGCCAGTCATTCGCAAGTGGCTTGGAGGGTGGGTTCCTGCATCAGCATAGGCCAGGTCCAAAATATTCAAGCCAGGGCACAGTTCTGGAGGACGAGGAAGATGAGGAGGAGGAGGAATCACAGCAGGGTGGCACCCAACGCAGCTCATGGGCATCACTGGAGCGTGGCTGGGGGGATACAGAGGACACAGATGATATACCTCCCACAGAGGACAGCTTGTCTTTGCCTGTGGGCAGCCTGGCACACATGGCCTACTACATGCTGCAGTGCCTGCGCAATGACAGCCGAGTTGCCCACATTGTAACTTCTTCTGATTACTGGGTGGCCACTCTGCTGGATCCCCGTTACAAGGACAACGTGTCGTGCTTAATTCCCTCACTGGAGCGTGAGAGGAAGATGCGCGACTACAAGCACACACTGGTAGAGGCGCTGCTGAGGGCATTCCCAAATGACACCGGGGGCTCAGCGGAAGCACAAGGCGAAGGCGGAGGAGGAGGAGGAGGAAGAGGCCACCAACGCAGCTGTGGTACCGCCAGCACCTCAGAAGGCAGGGTTAGCATGGCCGAAATGTGGCAAAGCTTTGTCAGCAGCCCGCCACAACAAACAGCACCACCAGCCGATAGACAACGTCTTAGCTGGAGGCAGCATTTCAGCAACATGGTGCAAGAGTATGTGTGCACACGCCTACACGCACTGACTGATGGGTCTGCCCCATTCAACTTCTGGGTCTCCAAATTGGCCACGTGGCCTGAGCTTGCTGTTTATGCCTTGGAGGTGCTGGCCTTGCCTGCAGCCAGTGTATTGTCGGAACGTGTGTTTAGCACGGCAGAGGGCGTTATCACAGACAAGCGCAGCCGTTTGTCCACAGCCAACGTGGACAAGATAACCTTTATTAAAATGAATCAGGCATGGATCCCACAAGACTTGTCTGTACCTTGTGCAGAATAAACATTTAGACTCACACAGCCATTCATATACTTGTTTTTTTGAATAGGCCTCAATATTTTGGGGGCTACCCCAATTATAAACAAACAAACAAAAATACCATGTTGGCTACCTCCTTCTCCTCCTCGACCACCGCCACTTCCACCTACACTGCCATGGTCACGGCCTAGTCAATCTCTAGGCTCCTACTCCACATCCACCCCCTTCCCATTTTTTTATTTGATTTTAATTTATTTTCCCTATCCCCATTTTATGTGTAGGGCACTTGCCCTACTCTTACCCCCATTTTACTTCCTTTTGCAGCCCTCTAGCACTTGCCAGGACATTGTTACAGCCATTTTTGTGCCTAAAAGTTCGGGTCCCCATTGACTTCAATGGGGTTCGGTGTCCGGGATAACGTTCGGGCAATGTTCGTCGCCGATCCTTGACTTATTCCCAAAGTTCGTATGGACCCTCCGAACCCGAACGTCCAGGTGTTCGCTCAACTCTACTCGTAAGCCTGTCTGAAGCCCTGCTTGAGCTGGTGATCTCCTGTGGTGAGGGAGAGGAGATTGGAGGGCAGCCCTGTCTGAGCCTGCTTGAGCTAGTGAGCTCTTGCAGTGAAAGAGAGGAGATCAGAGCGGGAAGCAGAGAGCAGGACATACAGCCTGAGCTCTCACAGTAGAGGAGTGGAGTGTGGAGAGCGGGGCATTATTCTGTAGCTCCCGTAGCAAGCGGCAGAGGTGTCTGTCGGCTCGGGACAGCTCGGGGAGCCTGTGGCTACCTGGAGTGTGCAGTGTGTGGAGGAGCATACCAACAGCAGGATCTGCGGGTGAAAACGAAGTATACCACTACTATACAGTAGGATTAACAAACATACAAATTACTTAACTGGATAGTGACAGTAATAAAAGCAAGATATAGCAAGGCAGCGCCCCCTGGCTGCTGACTGGAGAACTGTCTTCTGATGTGACTTAGTGCAGCCCATGCATACAGCTGTTTGTTCCTTGTGGAGGCTGGAATTTGACTTTGTTTAGATCGGGAGAATTGTTCTTTTTTTTCTTTGCATATTTTATTTTGCTGCTGGGGACTGTCCTTGGGAGTTCTGGGGCATGTAAAGTTAAATTAGCCTACAGCACCACTGATCTGTTGAACATTAGATCACAACAAGGCTTGCTGGGAGAAGCTAGGCCGCCAAATGGAAAGGACATTCCAAACGATGTAGTTCAATACATCATGAAGGTGCTACCCATTTTAATTCTTGGAAAGAGGTGAAGAAAACAATGTGAGAGGAAACAACAATAAGGCTGTCGGACAGACGTATTGGCAAGACTGAGAGGGCAAGCACATAGGCCCCCTCTGCCTAGCCTACTTCTAGCAAATGGAAGGTCTCTTGCTCCTAAGATGGATGAACTTCAATTATATGTCACTGCACACAGTTTGGTTCCCCTGCTCGCGGCCCCCTTCCCCTCCCTCCCCCCGCAGCTGCTGCGCTGTGAGAACGGACAGGCAGCAGACAGGCTGGAATTCGCACCGGACTAGTGTGAATCCCGCCTTAGTCTTTGTTGAATGACATTAATGCATCTTTAAACATTGTTACAGGAAATGGAAAAGGAAAATGTTATTTTCCCTATTGGAGCTAGCATGAGTATTAACAGTGTACATTATATAGATAGTACCGTACTATACATATTTGAACCTAGAACCCTTTATACAGGTTTGAAATGAAAGGAACCACATCACATTTACTGATTACACGTTTCTGGGTTCTGCAGCCATCTATACCAAACTTTTTCATACTTAGCTGAGCATCCTTTGTGTGTATAGATGAGTTTTTTGTAGGGTAGGCTGCTATTAACCTTCATTATCCAGTCATTAAGTGCAGGAGGGTCGGCTCTCTTCCATTTTCTGGCTATTACTTTTCGAGCGGAGGATAGGTTTTCATTCAAAAACACTTTAGTAAATGTATCTAGATCTGGTTCTGGGTAAATACCCAGAAGACACTCTTTGGGGTCTAGAGATAAAGGAGAGCCCATCGTATCATGAAGGAATTGTACGACCTGTGTCCAGAACCCCTGCAGTATAGTACAACTCAATAGCAGATGAAAGAAGGTCCCTGGCTCTCTACTGCATAGAGTACACATAGTGGGCTGTGTAGATCTGTATCAGGATACTCTCAGGGAGGTGAGATAAGATCTATGAAGAATATAGATCTGGGTGAAACGATCCGACAGTTTAGGTGATACCAACTTACATGTGTCCAAAGCATCACTCTGCTCCTCATCCTCAATTGCTCCAATGTCATTCTCCCATCTGTTTTTAAGTGTATGTAGATGACGAAGGGAGGAGCAACATATTGTAAACAATAGAAATGGGTTTTTGCAGGTCTGAGTTCTTGATCACCTCCGGGAATGAATTAGACTCTATTTGGGGGACGCCATTAAGAAATTGTGCTCCGGAGGCGTGTCTGATTCAAAGGTATCTAAAAAACATGCATGTCGGTAGGTCAAATTCTATTTTTAAATAGAGTTGAGCGAACACCTGGATGTTCGGGTTTGGCGGGTCCGGCCAAACTTCGCGAAAAAGTTTGGGTTCGGTACCGAACTTGACCCCGAACCCCATTGAAGTCAATGGGGAACCAAACTTTTCGGCACAAAAATGGCTGTAAAAAAGTCCTGGTAAGTGCTAGAGGGCTGAAAAAGGAAGTAAAATGGGGGTAAGAGTAGGACAAGTGCCCTACAAAAAAATGGGGATGGGAAAATAACTTAAAATCAAATAAAAAAATAAAAATGGGAAGGGGGTGGATGTGGAGTAGGAGCCTAGAGGTTGACTGGGCCGTGAACGTGGCAGTGTAGGTGGAAGTGGCGGTGGTGGAGGAGGACGAGGAGGTAGCCAACACTTTTTGTGGCTTGTTTGGTTTTTTTTTCTAATTGGGGTAGCCCCAAAAATATTGAGGCATATTCAAAAAAACAAGTATACCAATGGCTGTGTGAGGCCGGTCTAAATGTCTATTCTGCACAAGGTACAGACAAGTCTTGTGGGATCCATGCCTGGTTCATTTTAATAAAGGTTAGCTTGTCCACGTTGGCTGTGGACAGGCGGTTGCGCTTGTCTGTAATAACGCCCCCTGCCGTGCTAAACACACATTCAGACAATACACTGGCTGCAGGGCAGGCCAGCACCTCTAAGGCATAAAGGGCAAGCTCAGGCCATGTGCCCAATTTGGAGACCCAGAAGTTGAATGGGGCAGACCCATCAGTCAGTACATGTAGGCGCGTGAACACATACTGTTCCACCATGTTGCTGAAATGCTGCCTCCTGCTAAGACCTTGCCTATCAGCGGGTAGTGCTGTTTGTTGTGGCTTGCTGCTGACAAATCTTTGCCACATTTCGGCCATGCTAACCCTGCCTTCTGAGGTACTGGTGGTGCCACAGCTGCGTTGGCGGCCTCTTCCTAATCCTCCTCTGCCTTCGCCTTGTTCTTTCACTGAGCCCCCGGTGTCATTTGGGAATGCCCTCAGCAGCGCGTCTACCAGTGTGCGCTTGTAGTCATCTTCCTCTCACGCTCCAGTGAGAGAATTAAGGACGGCATGTTGTCCTTGTAACGGGGATCCAGCAGGGTGGCCACCCAGTAATCGGTACAAGTTACAATGTGGGCAACTCGGCTGTCATTGCTGGCTCGCCTGGAAAAGTAGTGGCGGCTGGGAACCACATACTGTGGGACAGTCACCGCCATCAGGTTTTTAAAACTGTCCGTGTCCACCAGACAGAATGACAGCATTTCGAAGGCCAGGAATTTGGAAATGATGGCATTCAGGGCCAGGGATTGTGGGTGGGTAGGGGGGTACTTCCTCTTTCTCTCCAGTGTTTGGGAAATGGAGAGCACTAAGCTTCCATGGGACCATGTGGAAAAGCTTGGGGACGGTGGCGGACATGGTGGCGTTGCTGTCACATGCTCTGTTTGCTGGGTGACAGGTGACATTGGCACTGTAGAGGTGGAGGAAGAGGCCAAGGCAGCAGCAGAAGAGGAAGCAGGAGGAGGCCAAGACCTTTCTTGGATTTTGAGGTAATTATTCCAATACAGCTTGTGTCTTGAATTTAGATGCCTGATCATGCAGGTTGTGGTCAGGTTTAGAACATTTATGCCTCGGCTCAGGCTATCATTGCACAGCGTGCAAACCACTCGTGTCTTGTTGTCAGCACATTGTCTGAAGAACTGCCACGCGGGGGAATGCCTTTGAGCTGCCTTTGGTGTGCTAGGTCCCTGGGTGTGGTTGGTAGTAGCAGGCCTACTGTCTAGGGGATGCTCACTCCGCTTTTGCAACCTGCTTCCTCTTCCTTTTGCTGCGCTGGTGCCTCTGTGTGACCACCGCCTCTTCCTCCAAACTGCACAAGTCACTCACATGACCCTCATTCCATGTGGGGTCTAGGACCTCATCATCCTCCTCATCATCATCTTCCACTCACCCTTCCCCACTGCCCTCCTTGTCAGTCTGCACACTGAGGAAAGCTGCAGCAGTTGGCACCTGTGTTTTTTCATCATCAGAGACGTGCTGCGCTGGTGTTTCTGTGTCCTTATCCTGCAACAGAAGTGGTTGGGCATCGGTGCACTCAATGTCTTCCGCTTCTGTGGCAGGGCTATGTGGATAGCCCACGGAAAGCACACCAGGAGAGTCATCAAAAAGCATAAGAGTCTGTTGCATGACTTGGGGCTCAAACTGCTTGGCTAATTTACAAGGGGCTGAGATGAAAGACAGATGGCCATGGTGTTCAGGTGCCAACTCTGAGCTTTCATCAAGGGACTGGGAGAGAGACAATGTGAAGGAACCGGAGGCATTGTTAGCCAACCAATATACTATTGCCTGCACTTCTTCTGGCCTCACCATTCGTTGAGCGGCATTTGGGCCTACCATATAACATTGAAGGCTCTGTCGGCTACCTGAGGAAGGTGTTTCACTTGTGCGTGTAGCTGGCACAGATCGACCATGTTCTCTCCTTCCAACAGGAGCTTCACCAACACCATAAAGCACCAGCAGCACCAGCAGCGCCAGCAGCACCAGCAGAGCCACGACCACATCCCTTATTTGACGCTCTTCTCATTCTGCTCACAAATGTACTATGTAGCACAATTTAAGTATTTATTAATACAAAAAAAATTGAATAATAAATTCTTCTTCTACAGGAGCAGCAGGAACCTCTCCCTATAGAACTAGGAGATGATTTTAGAACAATAATCTGTCCCTTACAGCACCATCAGCAACCTCTCCCTTTAGAACTAGGAGATGATTATAGAACAATAATCTGTCCCTTACAGGAGGAGCAGGAACCTCTCCCTATAGAACTAGGAGATGATTATAGAACAATAATCTGGCTCTTACAGGAGCAGCAAGAACCTCTCCCTTTAGAACTAGGAGATGATTATAGAACAATAATCTGTCCCTTACAGCAACAGCAGGGACCTGACCCTATAGGAGTAGGCGGTGATTTTAGAACAATAATCTGTCCCTTACAGTTCCAGCAGGAACCTCTCCCTTTAGAACTAGGAGATGACTATAGAACAATAATCTGTCCCTTACAGCAACAGCAGGAACTTGACCCTATAGGAGTAGGAGATGATTTTAGAACAATAATCTGTCCCTTACAGCAACAGCAGGAACCTGACCCTATAGAACAAGGAGATGATTTTAGAACAATAATCTGTCCCTCTAAGCAGTAGACTTTACCTAGTCCAGTCAGATTGTACTGTAATGCAGGATGAGATGTTATTAGATCTGCAATCTGTCCCTAAAAGCAGTAGTAGTAGTAATCTCTACCTAGTCCACAATCAGATCATTCTGTAATGCAGGATAAGATCTGCAATCTGTCCCTCAAAGCAGTAGTAGTAGTAATCTCTACCTAGTCGACAATCAGATCGTTCTTCAATGCCGGATGAAATGTTATTATATCTGCAATCTGTCCCTCACAGCGCCGGCAGCATCCTCTCCCTATACTAGACAGAGAGCATGTGACATACAGCACTAAGTGACTCCAGCTTATAAAGAGGCTGGGTCACATGATGCACTGGCCAATTACAGCCATGCCTTCTAAGGGCAAACCAGTGAAACGCTTGTTGATTGGCTGCACTGCAGCTATTCAACAGGCGGGATCAAATACCCGAACCCAGAACCCGAACCCAAACTTGTTTTCAAATGTCCGGGTTCGGGTCACGGACACCCCAAAGTTCGGTACGGACCAAAACTTTACAGTTCGGGTTCGCCCAACTCTACTTTTAAACTATCAAAGGTTTTGAGTTCCCCATTATGAATAAGATGGGACAGGTAGAATATTCCCCTGGAGCTCCATAATTCCGAATCTGGAATCTCCCTAAATTCAGGAAGGTGTACATTATGCCAGAGTGGGGTATGGGCGTGTAAATTAGGTAGACTGAGCTTGGACATTACCACCTCCCAAATCTGTCTGTAATTGTATAGGAGTGTCTGCCTACTACCCTGGGCAGCTGCTTCCTTCCTGCTTCCCACAATCATGACCATGGGGTCTGTGATGGAGTGTGTCCATTCTGGACACAGCAACGTTAAGAAATGGGTTTTGTCTATCTTGTCAATATGAAATAGCTGTGATAGTGATGCCAAATAGTAGATATTGAAATTGGGCAATACCAAACCTCCCAGATCTGTGGGATTTTTAAGTTTGTGCCATGGTATTTTGTGCCTGCTACTGCCCCATATAAAAGATTTAAGTATTTAAAACACTTTAAAGTGTTTCAGGGGTAAGTATATAGGAGAGTGCCATACCATATAAAGAATATTAGGTAACCAAACCATCTTGACAAGATTAGCGCATCCTATCACTCCCAGTTTACAGTCTGGCTCATATTTGTGTCTTGCTTTTCAGTAAGTCTTATAAAGGTTTTATATTGAGCCAGAAATAGTCTGCCGGGGAGCGAGACTGTGCGTATGTGCTGATTTTTTCTATCAGTTGTCCCTTACATAGTCCAGCAATATCTGGGTGACAGTGTATTGCAAAGGCGAGGGGTTCTGCAACTAGTGCATATAGCAGTGGGGAAAGGGGGAATCCCTGTCTCATGCCCCTAGTCATGGGAAATTGCTCCGATTGCCATCCATTGGCCAACACTCTAGCGACTAGAAATTGATAGAGGAGTTGCACCCATTTGATAAATCTGGGACCAAAGCCAAGCCTCTCAAGACATGTCCATAGGTAACGCCACTCAACCGAGTAGAAACGCTTGGCAGTATCCAGGGCTATGACTACTCTGCTTCCTATATTATCATGTTGTGCCTGTAGGTTTATGAACAGTCTCCGCAGATTGAAGGAGGTGTTCCTGCCTGGCATGAAACCAGATTGGTCTTCATGTATTAATGTTAAAATAACCTTGTTTAGGTGGACAGCTAAAATTTTCGCTAGTACCTTTATATCCACTTGTAGCAATGATATGGGTCGATATGACTCTGGGTACTTTGGGTCTTTTCCTGGTTTAGGAATTAGTACAATCATAGAAACATAGAAAAGTGACAGCAGAAAAAGACTGAGTAGTCCATCGAGTCTGCCCCTTTTTTTTTTCACATTAACCTTGTTGTCTGACTATAGATTTATGTTTATCCCAAGCATGTTTGAAGCCATTTACTGTTGACTGTCTCACAACCTCTGTTAGTAGTTTATTCCAATCATCAACCACCCTTTCAGTAAAATAATACTTTCTAAGATTAGTTTTGAACTTCCCTCCAGTTAGTTTGAGGTCATGTCCCCGTGTTCTTGATTTTGGTTTCATATTGAAAAGACTCCCCTCCTGAACCTTATTCACCCCCTTGATGTATTTAAAGGTTTCAATCATGTCTCCCCTCTCCCTTCTTTCCTCCAGACTGTACAAATTAAGTTCCTGAAGTCACTCTTGATATGTTTTATCTCCCAGACCTTTCACCATTTTTGTTACCTGTTACCTGTCTCTGAACTCGTTCTATTTTATCAATATCTTTCTATAAGTGAGGTCTCCAGAACTGGACACAGTATTCTAAGTGAGGTCTCACTAAAGCTTTATATAGAGGAATCAGAACCTCCTTCCTCCTGCTGGTGATCCCTCTACTGATACATCTCAGAATTCTGTTTGCTTTTCCCACTGCCTGGTCACACTGTTTGCTCATTTTTGCAATCATCTGAAATAAGCACCCCAAATCTTTTTCTTCTGTAGTGCTGACTAACACTGTACTCCCAATGCTGTACTCTCTAAGGGGATTCTTTTTCCCTAGATGCATTATTTTACATTTAGAAATATTGAACTGCAGTCTCCACTGCTTTGACCAATCTTCCAGCAATGCCAAATCATGTTCCATGTTACAGACACCTCCAGGGATATCAACCCTATTACACACCTTTGTATCATCAACAAAGAGACATACATTGCCCAACAAACCTTTAGTTATATCACTTACATAAAGGTTAAATAGAACAGGACCCAGTACAGAGCCTTGTGGTACCCCACTAGTGACTAGTCTCTGCTCTGAGTGAACCCCATTTACAACCACACTCTGGGATATATCCTTTAGCCAACTGCATATCCACTGAACCACCAAAGGGTTAAGTCCTAGCTTGTACATCTTTGGTATTATATCATTATGTGAAACTGTATTAAATGCCTTTCTGAAATCAAGATACGCTATGTCCACAGCACCACCCTGGTCCAAAACACTGGTAATATAGTCAAAAAATTCAATCAGATTTGTCTGACACGATCTGCCCTCAGTAAAGCCATGCTGCTTTGGGTCCAGCAAGCTGTGTATTTTTAGGTGATCAATGATATTTCTTTTCAGAAGTGATTTCATTACCTTGACTACAACTGATGTTAAACTCACTGTCCTGAATTTTGTCAGCATCTACCTTGCTGCCCTTCTTGTGGATAGGTACAATATTAGCTATCCGCCAATCATGGGAAACTTCTCCTGTTAGAAGAGATTTATTTAAAAGATTTGTTAATGGTCCAACAACTATATCGCAAAGTTCTCTTAGAACTCTGGGATGAATACCATTAGGGCCCATTGCTTTATTAAGCTTTAACCAAGCCAGGTCCTCAGCTACCTCTGTCTCCAGAAATCCTAGAAATGAACCATCATTACTAGAACCAATATGATTCCCTAACATGTTATCATTAGTGCAGTTTGTTTCTGAGAAGACTGAACAGAAGTAATTGTTTAAATGGTTTGCTACATCCTGGTCTCCCTCAACATATGTGTTGTGCCCAGTGTTCATTTTAGTGATCCCATTGGTTTTTTCCTTCTATCACTAATGTACCTAAAAAATGGAAAATTGTATCAAATACTTACAGTAATTTTCCTTTCCTGACGCCAAACCATGGCAGCATAGCAACTAGTGATAGAGCTCCGCCTCTTGACCACTCCCTCAGGAGCAGTGAATAGCATAAAAAAGGCATAGTTAGCCGCCCCCCCATTCTTTGTAACAAGCTACATACCGAAACGCACAGGGTGGGCCCGTATGCTGCCATGGTTTGGCGTCAGGAAAGGAAAATTACTGTATTAAGTATTTGATACAATTTTCCGTTTTCCTGACGCCAACATGGCAGCATACTAGTGATAAATAACTAGCTGACAGGGTGGGTTCCACTTGCCAAACCAATATTCTAATTAGGATGGGACAGTGGACTGAATAGTCCTTCCTACAAAGTCCTCTGTTGACAAGGCACCTTTGTCTACTCCGTAAAGTTTGAGTAGGTATGCTGGGATGATCATGATACTTCTACAGATGGATACTATAGATGCTCCCAAGTGGGCTGCCTATGAGACTGCAACCACTCTGGTAGAGTGCACCACCGCTGACGGAGGCTCACGCCCCCTCGCCATATATGCACCACCAAGCCTGCTAGAGTCCAGGCAGTAACCTCTTTTCCTTGATGATCTCCAGCTGGAATGACAAAAGGCTTATTAGATGATCTGAAAAGACCAATTGTGGACAGGTGCTTCTTTCTGAAAACGTCTAGGTCCTGTGACTTTCCTGTGTGATGTTCTGGAAATTTAGGCAATTCCCAGATGTCTGTTAAATAGAGGGCTATTGCTACCTTTGATACAAGATGACCTACAAGACAGCCCTCTACTCCTTTTGTAAAGAAAACTTTTTTTTTTTTTTGAAGCTCCAAGAGCTTGAATCTCAGACAAACTTCTGCTTAAAGTTTTTGCAGTAGATACTGTCTTGTAGGTAATGGCCCAAACCAAATACTGCTTTGTTGGCGCAAACGGTTGAACGGACAAGACATCCAGCAACACCAATCGATCCCACGGGGAAAGACTCCTTTCTGTTTATCACTGAATCCTTACCACTGCCTTCAAAAGTCTTGCAGACTGAAGGATTCTTGGCCCATTTCAATTTGTTATTGCCAATATAGCTGACACTTGCCAGTTTAGTGAGGATAGGCTAAGGCTCATGTCCAACCCAGCCTAGAGGGAGTATAGAACAGCTGGGGACAGTAGAATCAATGTCTCGCCCTACCGAGATAACGCAAACTTGCTCCAGATTTAGGCATAGATGTTGTAAGTAGAGTGCCTTCTAGCAATCAACAAAGTAGAGATTGCTTTGGAGCAACCAAAGTTTCCCCCGCCTCCCCTATTAGCACCCCACTTGGAGTCCCGGTCTGCATATGTGCATAGGGGAAATGTCTTCTGTATTCTGAAGTGAATGGCCAAGGAAACCCGAGGGCTTCATGGCCAATATGGAGAATTGGCTATGACAACCATGTACTCCCTTGACAGACTCTAGAGGAATCTCATTACAAGTGATGTTGGGGGAAAATATATAATCTAGATTGCAGCCCCAAGGAGAGACCAGAGCGTATGCCCCCTGTGCTTTGGGGTGTGGAAACAAGGCCAGACATACCCAACATTTGTGAAGAGGTCTGTCTGTGGTAGGCCCCACCTATGGACCAGCTCAGAGAAGACCTGGGATGTAGACCCATTCCTTGTGCTCTGGGAAGCTTGCATGATAGTAGGTCTGCCTAGGTGTTCAAAAGTCTGCTGGGAGGTAAACTGCTTCCTGAATTTGCTAGTGATCTTCCATCACAGACGTTATGGGTTTCTCCTCTCTCAGCAGCATACTGCTGATAGGGAGAGTTCCTCCCTGGAGCTGAATATAGGCAACTGCTGCCCTGTTGCTCAACTGCAAGGAGACTGGCCTTCCCTTGATTCTGTGTAGCAAGGCCAAAGTGCTAAAAAGGCTGTTTGAACTTCCAGCGCATTCGAGACTACCCTCCTTGGCTGGAAATGTCCATTTGTCTTGGCCGACAGTCCCTCACAGTGTGCCTCCCAGGCTGTCTTGCCAACATCATTCAGAACAATGACCCAGTGTAATGGTTCAAAAGGGCTGTGACTTCCTCAGGGTCTTTCTATCACCATGGACCGCTATACATATTGAGTGACACTGTTCTCAACTGTGCTCGATCCTGTTTCCTCTTTTGCGCTAAGAATCCTAGTTGAAACTTGTGCAGGCGCCCATGGAATCGTCGGTATGCATGAAGACATTGAGCCCAGAAGACTGAGGCACTGAGAAGCCATCAAACAAGTGAAGGTAGCTGTCCTCAGAATTCTCTTCCTGACTGTCATTGCTTTCGCTGATGTAAGCAACACAGAGGAACTAGCAGAGCACCCCCAACTACACTAACTGTTGGGTTAGAGAAAGTCAGCTTCTCTTTCCCCTATTTTTTTTTTTTTTTTAAGTTGATAACCCAGCCATATCTCTGCAGGGTATGTATGAGGACCTCTTGGTGCGACGGCAATTGTTCCAGTCCCCTGGATAGAAGAAGAATGACGTCCAGGTAGTGACAAACCCAGAGATCCTGTTCTCTGAGTGGAGCTGACATAGCACTGAGACCTTTGCCAACATTCTCAGAGATATTTATTATTTATAGGCCACAAGGTAGGCTGTTAAAGTGGAGATGTGTCTAATCGATCAGCAAACTTACTTATTTTGGAAAGAAAAGGAAATTTGTAATGTGAGGATAGGCATCCTGACAACCCAGCAGTAGCATTCAGCCGACTGCTTGTACTGTTTTAATGACTCCATCTTAAAGATCTCTAAGAGGTCCAACAAGGTTTAACCTCTTTCGATCTACAAATGGACACTAGCCTCCGTCCCCTGCGAACTACAAACAGGGTTGGGTAGAAAACCTGCAATCTTTCCTGTGACTAGGACCGGGACAATGACTCTTTGAGTCTAAAGTGTCTGTAAGTAGTGTAGCAGCCTACCCGCTTTTGCTGTGGATTTGGCAGAGAAATGGTCAGGAGGAGGAGCAGTGAGTGCCTAATACCTTCCTCTAAGGATCTGTACAACATTCTGTCCAGAAACCCATAAAGCGTGCCCTCTGGCTCCTACCTCAAGAGTCTGGACATGCGCTCATCAAAAGGGCTTAGTGGGTACTTGTGGTATACCCAAGGATTTTCACTTATGGTCCTTGTGAAAGGTTGCCTGAGTTCACTTACATCCTCTACCTGGGACCCTGGCCTAATAGCTGGCCCTAGGCTCCCTGGACCTAGAGAAGCAGAACCTGCCAGGAGAAACATTTTCTTTTTCCTTTTGCTTCCGATCTTATAGGAGCAGATCGGACTTACTTCCTATCACTTATGATATGGCTGTGTCCAGTTTCCTACCAAACAGAGATCTTCTGCCATAAAGTGACTCACACCAATCTTGTTTTTTTAGGAAGCAAGACACCGCCCAGGGTCTCAACCATAGGGCCCCCCTAGCCGATGCCCGAGTATAGCATCACTATGGCCAGGCACCTGGTTGAAATTATTGCTGCAATAAAGTTCACAGACACACTCATCTTGGCTAGGGCTCGAATGATATCAGCATTATGGATTTCCTCTCCAACGGCTGTCTCTAAGGCCTGGATCCAAAAAGCACTAGTCACCCAGCCCATGTAATGGCCTGCATGACCATCTGGGTCCACTTTTCCACAAAGGAAAAAAAAAATAAACTGAAACCAAGCAGCTCCAGGTCTTCCTCTGATGAAGAGAAGCTATTATCTGCAGGCTGCCCACTCAACATGGTAGCCCAAGCCTCAGCCCACAGACACTTACATAATGGCAGATTTTGTTCCTAAAGAGGAAACACTGCAGGGCCCCATCAAGACCCACAGAAGGGGCACCCAGGCTTTTTAGCGCAATTTATATATCTAATTAATGAAGATATCTGGGGTTACCTGTTAACTGCAATCTCTTCCGGGCAGTCTTTACTCACCAGCCTATTGGCTACAGGCGCTGTGCCACAGGCCCTGCAGGATTCTTGCTGGGGCATTGGCGTTGCTCTGGGGAAGAAGCGATAAGACGTCTTCTTTGGAACCTTTTCCCTTGAGTGGATGCGGCATCTGCAGTTACACTCTTATGAAGACCGGCCGCCTTTCCCTGGCTCTTGATTTTTGAGATCATGAGCATGCGGGGCTGAACACACCCAAAGCAATCCGCATAAGGAGGCACTCTTTTCCTGCAAACTTACCAACAAGGTGGTCCTGTACCTTTGAATTTGAGGGTCTTTTTGCATAAGCGGTGACTGACTCATGGCTTTAGGACAGATAGGACGGCCAGCTGAAATGAGGATAGCCAGAAAGGAAAATAGCACTACCGAGAGAAGGAGGTTTCTTCTGCAGAATAGCGAAGAAGGGGTCTCGTTGCGGTTACGGGGTCGTTCTTAGGACGTCCCGGACACCGTGTCGCGGACATCGGTTATCCGACCACTCATTTCTGACGGGCCTTCTCTAACGTCAATTGT
>BLSH010501255.1:0-14847 GCA_018402905.1 Glandirana rugosa | reverse complement strand
ATATATATATATATATATATATATATATATATATATATATATATATATATATATACATACACATACACATATACACACACACACACACACACATATACACACACACACACACACCTTTTTTTTTTTTTCTTTGGTGTACTTCCTACTAAAAATCAGCAGGGGGAGCTACCACAGGACTGTATCCCTCATTGCTAGCAACAGTGGGCTTTTGCCCACAAGCAAGATGGCCAGAGCAGCCCAATGATGTCATCAAGACACCCCAGGCAGCATGGTCTAGACACATGGGCAAACAGAACACAAACAAACATGTAGACATGGGAGGCACTCAAAAGAGAAACAGACCAAGGTAAGGGAGAACACATATGAAACAGCACAGAATAAAAGAGATAGGCAGCCCTGTATGGTGCAAGGAACCAAAAAAGTAAAATGAATGAACTAGCTGGCCCTCCCAAGCCTCAGCCCACAGACACTTACATAATGGCAGATTTCGTTCCTAAAGAGGAAATACTGCAGGGCCCCATCAAGACCCACAGAAGGGGCACCCAGGCTTTTTAGCACAATTTAGCGGCCCAAGCACTGGGTCTCCAAACTGGGAGAGCCTGAACAAAGACGGTTACTGCACAGAGGTAGGGACATAGAACTGCTTACTCTTCACTGGTGCGTGGAGGTATGAGGACAAAAAGAAGAATGGGGGGGCGGCTAACTATGCCTTTTTTTATGCTATTCACTGGTCCTGAGGGAGTGGTCAAGAGGCGGAGCTCTATTACTAGTATGCTGCCATGTTGGCGTCAGGAAAAGGTTTTATCTCTTTCCTCAATAGACTTAGCTATTTCCTCCTCTTTCTGTTCTTTTGCAGCACCGATAATGTGTTTGGCATCCTTTTGTCTATTTTTATACTCCTCTCTGTCAGCTACACCTCCTGTTTCCTTGAATCTTCTATATGCCTTTTTTTTCCTTTACTATCCTACTTACCTCTTTGGTGAACCATATTTTTTTTTTTTCCGTTTATTCTTACTAACTTGCCTGACATATAATCTAGTTGCCTCCAACTGTTCTAGAGAAATCCCGTTCAGTGCTTCCATTACATCCCTGCTCCTGCTTGTAATAGCAGTTTGAGAATTCCAGTTAACTTCAGGCATGTTGAAGTCACCCATAATCAAAACCTTTCCCTTCATTGCCATTTGAGGTATCTCATCAATCAACAAGTTATCATAATCTTCACTCTGTCCCGGGGGTCTGTATACTACTCCAATTCTAAGGTAAGATCCCTCCCTGGTTGGAAGGCAGACCCAGAGTGTTTCAAGTTTTTCATTTGTTTTTTGAATTAATGTTAGTTTTATGCCATTTTTTACATGTATGGCAACTCCAACTCCCCTCTTTCCTACTCTGTCATTCCTGTATAGTGTGTACCCTGGTATAGTTATTTCCCAGTCATTTGAATCCTTGAACCATGTCTCTGTAATTGGAACAAGGTCCAAGTTGTCCCTAGACATAAGAGCTGTCAGCTCACAAAACTTGTTGCCTAAACTACGGGCATTAGTGCACATGACATGACAAACACTACTTTCAACTGCTTTCTTTTTATTAACAGAAACTTCAACTGAAGTGACCACCTCATCAGCCCACCAACACAAACCCTCACATTTGTTTCAACCTGCTGGGGACAGAAACTCTCCTCAACAATTTCATCTCTGCCCCCATTTCTCTGTTTAAATGTATGTCCAACAAGTTCCTAAATTCCATACCAAGAAGCTCAGTGCCCTTGTGTGAGAGATGCAGGCCATCTCTCTTGTAAAGTTCAATGTCCGACCACCAGGTAGCATCATGACTAACATAACCAATTCTTTAACCAAACACTGAACTCTGCTATACAAAGTACTTTCTCGTTTTGTCCATTATGCACAGGTAAGACCTCTGAAAATGTAACAGTACACCCTAACTGTTGAAGATCCTGGCCCAAATTCTGAAAATCCTCCTGCACAGAATGCACATCATTCTGGGACAAATCATTTGTGCCAAGGTGCACAACAACATCAACATTGCACTCTTCACTAGCTATTTTTGACAATTCTTACAATGCGCCTCTTATCTTTCCTAATAGTAGCACCAGGCAAACAACTTCCTTTGACACTTCCACATGATTTCCTATAGCAACACCTCTTACAATTGAATCACCAACAAGAAGATGACTTCTCCTTTTAGGAGCCTTATCCACAACTGCCTGGTGAGCAACCTCAGATAAAACAATTACTTTTGAAATTGCATTTTTTTTTCTCAAGCTCCTCCATGTGCAGAGAAGGGTTGCCAATCTCACAAGCAGCTATGTTTGCAGCCTTTGTATCTGCTTCTAGCTCAGAAAGAACACTATAGGGGTTATGCAGTGTCAAACCAAAAGCTACATGTTTATGGTCCACAGGTCTTACGCTTCCAGACCCAACAGTTGTCCACACTGCCCTTCTCCTGCGCAGTCTTTGAAGATGAGGTGGATTATTGCAGGGCAGCTCAACACAACAAACTGGCATAGACAACCTCCTGATCTCAGACTGCAGAGCACAAACCAAGGAATTTAGACAGGCAATGTTGTCACATAGACTAGAAACCTGCATACAAATGGGACAGCGTCCCAGATTCCACAAAGCACCACGAAAAATAAATGTCAAACAAGTATTGCACTGAACTAAACCAAACATCTTTAAAGAGAGACTTACTTAAATTCAAACACAGGCACTAATCAAATAGAGTTGGCTGTCTCCAAACCCCTGCTGTTTTCAAACTACTGTTTGTTCAAAACTATTGCACTTTTGTCCTACTGCACTTCTGTACTACTGCAATTGGAAAGAGCAACTCTCAAGAGTAAACTCTACAAGAGTTGATTCCCTTCTTAAATACAGCACTAATTAAGCACCAATTTGGTCAACAACCCACCTGTATTACATATGCTAATTGACAACACCCAGTATTCAACACCTCAACAGCACTTAGCAAACAATCACTAATAACAACACAGCCAAAATACCAATGTTAACATGCAAACAATTTAAGAAAAGCAATTTGAAATACTTTATGAAAACTAGAAATAATTTAAACTTACTGTATCCAACTACTGTTTGTTCAAAACTATTGCACTTTTGTCCAACTGCACTTCTGTACTGCTGCAATTGGAAAGAGCAACTCTCAAGAGTAAATTCTACAAGAGTTGCTTCTCTTCTTAAATACAACACTAATTAAAAATCAGTGCCTCGCAGCATTCAAAATGCTTATACTACCTCAATTCTTGTACTTATTCAGAACCATGCCAATCCCAGTGTCTGACCAGTTTTTCTCTAGAGCTCAATCCTTACTCAATACTTATCTGTGGCAGGGAAAGAGGGCTAGATGTGCATTCAAAAAATGAATTAAGGCTAAGCCATGGGTGGAATAGGACATGTAGTATTGCTGCTTTACTAGCAGAACTCAAACAATGGTTTGTATGTGAACAAAGCCCAAGATGGATGGACCTAGAAATGCCGCAAAGCCCAACCAAGAACTTGTCCAATTTACTATTAATTAGCAAACTCATCACACACAAACTGTACAAATTCTCCCCCACCATAACGGCCTTCTTACAAGCCTGGAGAGTCATGATAAAAACCCCTCTCGAGATGACTGGTACAGCAACAATAGACTTACCTATATCTGCCTTAAACCTATCAGTCCCAGACCTTAATGTATCACACTGGATTTCCAAGGGTATAAACACAGTGGAAGATATTAAAATAGGCCCGACAACCAAAACATTCAGAGCAATCCAACTAGAATTCGGAATAACAGATAGCGAGTTTTACAGATACTCTCAAATAACCCATCTTTTGAAATCGCTCCCTGGCACCTCTATTCTTTTACCATGGAAAATGAAAGCATATTATGTTAATCAAAACTCCAAAATAAAGGGGATTTCCCTTTTCTACACTTTCTTAAATCAAAAAACAACGTTCACCAAGTCTTTGTCCATGAATAGATGGGAGTCCGATCTTAATTTTAACTATACGGAAGAACAATGGACCAAAGCCTTAGATATAACATACAGATCCACCAAAAATGACAACCTATGGGAGCTTACACAAAAATTGGTATCAAGATGGTATCTTACACCATCCAGACTGGCGAATTTCTCTAGTGAAATTTCCCCATCGTGCTGGAGACTCTGTGGACATAGGGGTACATTATATCACATATTTTGGGAATGCCCCACTATATACAAATACTGGATAGAACTATTTGACATTATAAATCAGATTATAGGTATCCAACTTAATACCAGGTCTGAAATGGCAATCCTCTCTCTGGGTATTGAATCAATGCCTACCACACACAGATACGTAATATCACATCTTCTTTTAAGCGCTAGACTTGTAATTGCCAGACCCTGGAAAGAGAAAGAACCCCCTACGATAGGGGAAGTTATACAAACCACCAATACATACATTACTTATGAAAAGATGTTTGCATGTTCCCAGGGGAACTATAAAACTGCATAATCAAGATGGGAACCCTGGATAGAATGGTATTCTTTCTACAAAGAAGGATCTTAGATACATACATGTGACTAATAAGTAGAGGTTGTCTCAGGTTCGGTTAAATTCTGGTCTTTTATGACTTATATGGTCTTAGCATCTCCAGAACTCTCTATGTTACTGTTTAAACCACTTTACTGTTTAATTCTCTATAGTCTATGAGGTTTCAACCCAATAATTATGTTATACGGATATTGGGGAGGAATTCTGGTTCAAAAAGTTTTATTGAATAAACAACAGCAGTACATTACATGTAATACTTCATGAGACCAAGAACAGACCCTATTCACAATTGGGGAATATAGACAGGTTAGTTAAGGTGTCGGAATCTAATTTGTCATTAGACAGACAGGTAAAGCTTGGGAAGGGTGGGAGGCTGCGGAAGAGAGGTCTGATAGATAGAAAGGGTTCCCAAGAGCGAAGGTACCTGACCTTTGAGGTCGGAGATGGGAGTCCGGGCTCATGAGTGTCCGTTCAAGGGTTAGTGCTGTCTTGGTGGTGAGTAAGTAGTGCTATTGTTTCGAAGGAAGAGAAGGAAGGAAGGAGGAGCGGGGGAACAGGGGATAGCTGAAAAAGAAAAGAGATAAGAGAGAAATCCTATGGCTCGGGGGCAGCCTGGAGGGGGACGGGGCTGGCCCCGAAGGGGAAGAGAAAAGAGGGAAGGGGAAGAAGAAGGAGGGAAGAGAGACAGGGAGTGGGTGGCAGGTTTGGGGAGGACCGGTCGCAAGATCTTGCAAGGCCTATACGAGGAGTTATATAGGCCATGTGTGGCTGTAGGATGAATGTTCAGGGCTGGTATCGAGAGATGTCAAAGCCCGGGGGGGCAAAGTGGGTCAGCCATGGGGACCACATGCGGTCATGTTTGGGAAGCCTGTCTGTGGCTATAGCTTCGATCCTGGCATGGATCATGGCTTTTGTGATTCTGTTTTTAGTTTCGGCAACGGGGAGTTGCGGGGATTTCCACGCATGTGCAATGGTTTGTTTCGCTGCTGTGGTGACCTGTAGTAGAAGCTTGTGTTGTGACTTGAATAGTTCTGGGGGCTTAATGTTCTGGGGAGGAATTCTGGACCACAGCAAAGTCAACATTCGAACTAATTTACACATTAATACCAAACAGAAAAACCATCAAACACTAATAACATTTAATGTCACAGCATGTTCCCAAAGGGGTGGGGGCTGAAGGTGACAGACATAACCCGCAACCCAAACCTAACATTCGAATTGTGAAGCCCAGACTTCCCCCTCTTGTGTAGCAACTCATGAAGATGTTCTTCTAACCTTTAAATCAAATGAATGTATTAACCAACATGTTTATAAACAAATGTACGAAGAATTCTACCAAACTGCAGAAACGTATGTAACTATACCATGTGCATTGAAACCTAATAAAAACTATTGAAATAAAAAAAAATCAGTGCCTCTCTCATTGTTGGGAGTAGTTGTGACCTTTCAAAGATGTTGTTATATAGAGACAGTTATTTAGGTGCCAAGAATCCAAAGTATAAAGAGTAGAATTCTACTGGCAGTCCATCTGAGCCTAGTGCTTTCAATCTAGGAAACTTTGGAAGTGCTTCGGCTATCTCCTCGGTCATCAGTGGCGCCTCTAAGCTCGCAATCTGTTCCTCAGTTGAGGGAACTGTACATTATTTAAAAAGGTTTCCAACTTCCGGTTCCGGCGCCTCATGGAGTAGCTGCACGCCCACAGCTAGCCTTCAGAATCTATCTAGAAAACCGAAATCCCAGCTCTAAAAAGCTCGGGTCTGTACCGGAGGAGTCCCCGATCACAAGATGGAATGATACCTTGACAAGGGTACATCCCGGCCGCTCGTACAACAGAAGGGATCCGAAGACCTGCATCAGGCCGCGGCGCCTGTCATGGCGACTGCGCTGGGGGGAGCGATCGTTCCTTCGTTTGCATCCAAACCTTCGGATCCTGCAACGAACGCGGGCATGTTCAACACCGAACTAATAGCCCAAGCTGTAGCAGCGATCCTTGCCCCCACAATCACAGCCACGGTGGAAAAAGCGGTCCAGGAAGGTTTGGCTCAGTTACATAAAAAAAGTACAAGCATCCCGACTAACTGAAGCGGAGCAGAGAATCTCCCATGTGGAAGAGGAATTGTACCACACCCAAGACTCAGATTGAGCACAAGATACCCAGATAAGACTCATAATAGAGAAACTCAAAGACCTCGAGAACAGATCGAGAAGGAGTAATCTGAGGTTCATCGGGGTCCCTGAGTCGGTCTCCCACACAGCGTTATCCCACTTCTGCGCGGTCAAAATTCCAGAAGCCTTAGGCCTCCAGGGCCCCCTCCAGGTGGAGCTGGCACACAGATTGGGCCCCCCGGGCTCTGACCGAAGTACGCCGAGACCAGCCATAGCCAAATATCTAAACTACGCGGATAAACATGGCATTCTACAGAAGTTCCGCCAAACTAAATCCCTCACAATTGACGGAGCAAGAATGCTAATTTTTGCGGATTATTCTGCCAAGGTGGCAAAAAAGAGGAAGTCCTTTCAACCTATCTGCGCAGAACTTTTTAAGAGAGACATTAGATTCACATTAGCCTTTCCAGCTAAACTTCGCCTCAAGGCTCTGTCTGGAGAACAGCTGTCGTTCACGGATCCCTCAGAAGCTGACAGGTTTCTTCGCTCCCTAGCCACCCCCTCATATGCCGCTATGGCATCCAAAGATCTGCACGCCCAACGTGCCCTAGACCAGAGAAGTCCTAGGAAAGACTCAGGCAAAAGACTGAAAACCAACGGCTCACGTAACAATGCCATGGAGACATCCACATTATCTGGCCGTCATAGCCGAGGTTCTCTCCACAGCCTCCCTCCCTAAGGAGCTGCTCAGATGAGTATATCACCACCTACCTTAGGACAACTATAAATGATTCCCAGTACTGCTCGTACTTCACTGGCTCTCCTCACTGATCACGGCTATACTCCTAGCAATCTCTGATGCTTGTCTTCTTAATGGGAACTTTCCCCTCCCGGACGGGATGTCTAGATACATCCCATTTGGTATAGTCAGCCTTACTTGCTCTCCCCTGTTACCTTAGTCTACTTTAGATGCCTGAACAGCTGACTGATCTGTTTTCACTATATTCGTTTGCTTATTACTCAATACTGTTATTACTGTTTGACTTATCCCTTTGCCTCCTTCCACACGGACTACCTCCCAAGCATGCAAGCCTAAAATAATAATCTCAGGGCCACTTTCTAGAGGTCCAAGACGACCCAACCACAACACAAAACATTGCGAAAGGGTCGAGACACTTTCCCCCTTGACGAGGCTATGCTTTTAGGGAACAGTTTCTCCTGCAGTACGACCATGTGGAAGAAAGTGAAGTGCTTATTACGTTGGATATATTTTGAATGCATAACTGCTGTCCACACCGCTACCATTACACCTCCTATCCTGCTGCATACCCATCCCATCTCCCCCTGTCTCCCAGTTGGCGTTGATATCCAAATCTGTTCTGCTACACCCCCCTCAAAAAACAACCACCGGCAACCTGAGCTCTTGGACCAACCGTTACCCAATCTAACCGATTTGCCTAGCATTAACCCTTTACTTCTTAACCCTCCATGAAAATAATCTTGTGGAATGTTAAGGGACTTAGATGCCCCAACAAGCGCATGAAGGTGCTGAGACATCTTCAGCGCCTTCATGCAGACGTAGCCTTACTCCAGGAATCACACCTGCCATCCTCTGATTTCTGGCGGATGAAAAAGCTGTGGGTGGGCACGGTAATAGGATCAGAGGCGTTGGGAAGGAAGGCAGGAGTTCTAATCCTACTACACAAAAATTTCTCAGGCCAGGTCATAGCCATGGACACTGACACCCAAGGCAGAATGGCTACGATACAAGTTAAGTGGGGAAATAAAGATCTTTATATCACTAATATTTATGCTCCAAACAGCCCGGGACCCTCCTTTTTCGCTGATCTCTCCACCCACCTCCTGAGGCACCCTCTTTCCCCTCAGGTGGTGGGAGGAGACTTTTACTCCCTCATGGACATACTGGGGGACAAATCCTTCCCCCCCCCCGCTCCCAAATATCCCTCCACACGCGCAAACCACAACCCTCCTAGCGGAGACCATAGAATCCCTGTCTCTACTAGATACGTGGAAACTCCAGCATCCAGTCGACCGTGACTTCACATACTTCTCACCCCCGCACAGGACCTTATCCAGAATAGATTACATATTCATATCGGAATCTATGTTACCCTTTCTGACGAACTCAGCGATACACGTGATGGCCATCTCCGACCACAGGCCCATTTCGATCTCACTGGCGGACCACATTAGTACACCAAACCCGAATATATGGAGATTCCCAGCTCATCTTGCAGGCATGTCAGATTTTCAATCCTACATCCGAGCAGCCTGGGAAGAGTATTCTCTTACAAACCATGCCCACCAGTCAGACCCCAACCTCTTCTGGGAAGCGGGAAAGCCTTTCTGAGAGGAAAGGTGATATCTTATGCAGCCTCACATAAACGCAGGTCTTTAGCCAAATATCGCACAGCTGGTGTGCAACTCCAAGCAGCCCAGATAGCACTAGCCACCAACAATAACCAGGTTAACAGAGACAATTGGCAGGCTGCTAAGAGAGCCTTTGACCTCTGGGCATATACAATAGAGCTCTCCTGGAGAGCCCTATCGGATGCCAAGTTCTACCAACGTGGAAACAAGTTTGGAAAATTGTTAGCCAGACTCTGCAAAAACACCTTTAATCCGACACATATCTCAGCTCTCACAGACAATCTGGGCCGCACACACACTGATCCCTCGGCAATAGCCAATGTCATGCTAGAATTTTATACCTCCCTTTACTCACCTGACGGGATAGACAAACACAAAGCTGCCCAATTCCTAAGTCAACTGAATATCCCCTCGATCACAGAAGACCAACTCCAACTCTTGAACGCCCCCATCACCCAGACCAAAATCCTGCAGGCTATACAAACCACGTCTCCCAAAAAAGGGATTTTTATAAATCATTAAAAGACATTCTTGTCCCGACCTTGTCCAAGGTCTATGATCACATCTGGTCTGGTGGTCGCTACCTACCCATGGGCAATCTAGCAATTATTAAACTCCTCAGCAAGAAAGGCAAAGACCCACTGGCCCCAGGTTCCTATCGCCCCATATCACTTTTAAATCTGGACGCCAAGTTCCTCTCTAAAATCATAGCAGCCAGACTGGCAGACATTATCCCCTCCATCATACACCCCACTCAATCGAGATTCGTCCGGGGACGAAACGCGACCCTGAACATTCGCAAAGAGATAACGGTACTGGAACACGCAAAAAACCACCCTACTTAGGGAGCGGCCATCATAACCCTGGACGCCGAAAAGGCATTCGATAATGTCAGTTTCGAGTGGCTTTTCTCAGTCCTAGGGGCATTACATTTCCAAGGTCCATTCCTCCATACGATACAGCAAATGTACGCTTGCCCTTTGGCTAGGATAGTAGCAGCGGGAATAATGGGCCCGGAGTTTCGGTTACACAAGGGCACGAGACAGGGATGCCCCCTGTCCCCCCCCTGTTCAATCTAGCCCTGGAACCGCTATCTAGATATTTCATTGAGAAAACCCCTTTACATGGCATTACTGTAGGGGATCAGGAGGTCTGCACGGCACTGTTCGCAGATGATGTACTCATCTTCACTTCAAACCCTGCCAAGGACATTCACGTGATTAAGAGCACCTTTGACACTTTCCGCAATCTCTTGGGGCTACGCATAAACTACTCCAAAAGCGAGAGCCTCCCTCTAGGCACTACCAAACACCTCCCATGGGCCTCATCTTCCCCCTTCCCTATAACACACACCCATATCACCTACTTAGGTATACAAATTCGCAAAACCCCCTCCTCCCTATACTCCTTAAACTATCCCCCTTTATTTACGAAAGTTATCTCAAGAACTGGCACGGTGGGCAGACCTTCCATTGTCGCTACTGGGGAGATGCCGTCTTTTTAAGATGGTGGGCTTTGCTAAACTGCTGTACCCATTACAGACCCTACCTTTACTTATAAAACACAAAGATATCCAACTCTTAAACTTGGCAGTTGTGAAATTCCTATGGCGAGGTAAAAAAACACGTATCTCACAAGCAAAGCTATACTCGCGATGGTGGGGTTGGTCTAGAATATATAATATTGCTTGCCTCCTCCGTGCAGGTCTGGACTGGATTGCAAATACATCAAGATACTCCAACAATTCTCTGGAATCGGCTATGGCTAAGCCATTTACCCTATCTGACCTGCTACACTCCCAATGGTGTCGCCTCCCGACCCACCTCCGACAGAACTTGCTACTGAGAGACACGGCAATTGCATGGAGAGAATCCCGGAAACTGCAGAAGTTGTCACCCCACGTCTCACGACAGCTACTCATTACAGGCAACCCTCTATTCCCGGCAGCTCAGGACAGCGTAGCCTTCCAATTATGGTCTTCACATGGATTAACCCATATGGCATCCCTATATGATGAGAACTCCGGCAAACCGATCGTTTTTCAGGACATTAGCAAGACCTTCAACCTCCCTCCTTCCCACATCTTTCATTATTCCCAATGCCTGAGCTTCATACGCTCGAACCACAAACCTGCTGCCCCTCCATTCAGTCTCTCCTTCATTGACCTGTTACTCGCCAAAGGATCTTTCGCCATATCAGACATATACAAACCCCTTATCCAAAGGACTCTACCCTCACCGATGGAAGTAGTGGCCACCAAATGGTCAAAGGATTTTCCTCTGGAGAACCTAGCGGACAAGCTACACCAGGGTTACAGCACGATTATGCGTTATACAACTTGCGAACTCTGGAAGGAAACCCAATTGAAGTTACTCCATAGAGCCTTCATACCCTTCCTCAGAAACAGAGAGGACCCAAAAATGGAAATGTGCCCGTGGGGCTCCTCTACCCGACCCTCACTGGCCCACCGCTTCTGGTTCTGCCCCTCCACCCAACCCTTTTGGACAAATGTTGTGGAATTCATTTACAGGGTATCGGGCATAACAATCCCGAAGACCCCCGAACTACTATTATTTGAATATCTGGACCAAACTAGTCTACACCCACCACTGCCTGCGAAAGCTTTATCCTACATGCCTTGGATACAAACATGTCTCTTGACGGCTCACAAAACAATTCTGAAATGTTGGACACAACCGACTGGCCCCTGTGTGGCCATGGTGAAGAAAGATCTTATCTGGCTACTGCATATGGACAAACTTACTTCCAACTCTCTGAACGTTTCATCTGACCGCTGATTCCGAGCCCTAAAGAGGTCCACCTCTCCTTATTCCCTTCTGGGGCATCACCCTATTTATGGCTTCTCCCCCTCACGGGACCTTTGCCCTACACCCATTGTACTCTTTGTATTTTCGATATGGTTTCATGTGGCAATGTATGGTAATATGGCAACGCCTTTCCAATATAGGTCCAGGAGGCCAACATCCCCCCCATCATTCATAAATAAGTCCTCATTAATGCCGACCCCCCCCCCCCTTCCCCTACCCTCTTCCACCTTCCCATTGCTCTTTTCATATCATTGTCCTTCCTCCACCTCCCCTTGGGTATGCAGCACCTTACTCCTCAACCCCTGCCCCTGCCCTGCTTCCTTCCCCCCCCTTCCCTCTTCCTTGATTATATGTACTTATACCGTGTAAAGTATCCTGTGTATTATGACTTCCGAATTCATCCTAGGATTAGAATCCTCTTGTCATGTTTATTGCTATATTTGAACGATCTGGTATTTGTACATGTGAAAATCTTCAATAAATATTTAAAAAAAAAAAAAAGGTTTCCATACTAGATACATCCGCAGAAACAGTAGATGTATAGAGTCTGGAATAAAATTCTCTAAACGTTTCGGTAACCTGTCCAGGTTCAGTAATCAGGGTGCCATCTGGGGAGCATAGAGAGATTACTACTGGTGGTCTCTCCTCACAGTGAACCATATAAGCAAGTAGTTTACCAGCCTTTTCCCCATGTTCGAATAGGTTTTGTTTATGGAAAAATAATTTCCGTTTAGATTTCTCATATTGAAGCTGTGTAGTTACCTGGGAGTGTAACTTCAGGATACAGGCCCAATCCTCTGTTTGGGCTGCAACAAATTCTCTCTCTGCAATGGAAACAGCAGTCATTGCTTGTGCAAGGGCTTCACCAGATGCTTTTTTAATTTTATTAATGCAAGCGATTAGTGTAGTCTTGGCATGCATTTTATATGCATCCCATACTATTAGTGTTGAGGCTGTATTGTCATTTTCAGTAAAGAATTGATTCCAGTTACCAATGAGATCATCATCCACAGGTAGTAATGTGAGTCAGAAAGGATTAAGGCGCCATGTCACAGAGGGCCTATTATTTAACTGATTTAGTGATATCCAACATGGACTATGATCTGATAACACCCTAGGGGAGAAAGCAGCACCGTGTAATCTGGATAGGAGTATTGGAGATATAAATATATAATCAATTCTAGATATGGAGTGGTGGGAAGAAGAAAAGCAGGTGAATGCCTGAGTTGTAGGATTCCTCACTCTCCAAGTGTCTATTAGTTTAAAGTCTTCTATTAGACTGGCAAACCTAGTACAATGAGGTCCCGGCGACTTATTAAAGTTAAGTTTATCAAGTCTATTCCTAACTTTATCCTCAGTTAGCCATGATGGTGCTTCCTGTGATGTGTTGTGAGGACCAACATTGTAGTTTTGGATACTTAAGCCCCCCTTCCCTTCATGAATACTGAGGAGAAAAATACGTTTAACACCTTTGCCATTTCTCCATCCTTTATAACCAGATTCCCTTCATCATTCTTTATGGGGCCAATATGATCTGATCTCCTTCTCTTGCTATTTATATACTTAAAGAATTTCTTGGGATTCTCTTTACCCTCCCCTGCTATGTGTCTTTCATGCTCTATCTTAGCTGGCCTGATTGAACCCTTACATTCCTTATTGCATATCTTGTAAAGATGGAATGCTGACAGAAACCCCTCAGCCTTGTATTTTTTGAAGGCCTTCTCCTTTGCTTTTTTATGTGCTTTTACACTGGAGTTAAGCCACCCTGGCCTTTTATTAGCTCTTATCTAGTGTTGAGCAAACCCGGACTGTAACGTTCGGGTGCGTACCGAACTTTCGGGTGTCTGGGGCACGGACCCGGACATTTCAAAAATCGTTCGGGTTCGGTCCGGGGTTCTGCTATTTTACTCCACGTGTTGAGAAGCTGCAGAGCAGCCAATCAACAAGCGTTTCACTGGTTTGCCCTTAGAAGCAATCACAGCCATGCCTACTAATGGCATGGCTGTGATTGGCCAGTGCATCATGCGACCCAGCCTCTTTGTAAGCTGGAGTCACGTAGTGCTGCAGTCACATGCTCTTGGGTTAGTGTAGAGAAAGGAAGCTGACGGCGTGAGGGAGAGAATAGAGACTTTTTAAGACATTTTAAGATCTGATCCTGCATCCTGAGATAGATTACTTTACTACTGCTGTCTGTGCTGTTCCTCTGAGGACAGCTTTTAGAGATTTCACATACCGCTGCTTTGAGTTGCAGATCAAACTCTGCATAAAACAACGATCGCTACGATCGTGCTCAACGATCAGATTGTTGGAGGAATTTGAGATTTTAAATACCGCTGCTTTGAGTTGCAGATCAAACTCTGCATAAAACAAGGATCGCCACGATCGTGCTCAACGATCAGATTATTGTGGGAATTTGAGATTTCAAATACTGCTGCTTAGAGTTGGAGATTGCAGATTAAACTCTGTCTAACGAAACGATCGTACGTTCGTACACAACAATCAGATTGTGGCATCGTACACAATGATCAGATTGTGGGAGTAATTTGAGATTTCACATACTGCTGCTTTGAGTGATCTGACTGCACTAGGTAGAGGCTTCTGCTTAGAGGGACAGATTCTTGTGCCAAAACCATTGCCTACTCCTTTAGGGCCAGCTGTTGCTGTAAGTGACACATTATTTTTCAAAAATCATCTCCATCTCCTAGTTCAAAAGGGAGATTTTCCAGGTGTTGCTTAGAGGGACAGATTCTTGTTCCAAAACCATTGCCTACTCCTATAGGGCCAACTGTTGCTGTAAGTGACACATTATTGTTCAAAAATCATCTCCTAGTTCTAAAGGTAGAGTTTCCAGGTATTGCTTAGAGGGACAGATTCTTGTTCCAAAACCATTGCCTACTCCTATAGGGCCAGCTGTTGCTGTAAGTGACACATTATTTCTCAAAAATCATCTCCATCTCCTAGTTCAA
>BLSH010501215.1:95560-108277 GCA_018402905.1 Glandirana rugosa | reverse complement strand
ATCATTTTTTTGTTTTGTTTTTGTGTGTTTGTATGTCCATACCTTCCCCGAGGACCAAAACCCAACTAGGGTGAAAACCTCACTTAACGAATATAACTCTAACCCTCTTATCACCTTGATGTACCCACAAGTCAGTTTAAAGGTCTACGTCGTCTGTCATTTTGTAAATAGTCGGTACAATAATAACGATGATTTACTCTGTCGAAGGGGGAGTCTTTTTCCCGTTTCGTTATATAATGTCGCGTGTGTACTGTAAATGAGGACGTTCCGATAAAGGAAAAAGTTCATAAAACTATGAGCTCTTTCTGTACCTATCTTGTGCATGTATGTTATTTCACTCTCACCAATAAAATACTTGAAAAAGGAAATAGCCTTGCAGGAGTAAATGTCATGTGTGCGCTGTAATATATTGCTTTGCCCTTTTTCTGAGGGGGAAGCTGTCTCATTTAGTAGCAATAATAACATGGCTGATAAATGTTTTACTGTCTGCTGCATCTGGAAATTTGACTGAACACCCATGTAGTTCCACTATTCTCCCAATCTCAATATAAGCAATTCACTCCAAAAGTGGGATCAACCCAAAACCAGGAGCCCCTTCCATACCTGTATGTTTGTGTGTTTTTGTTTTGTTTTTTTACTAAAGTCTTCTAACATAAAAGGTGAAGGCACATGAATGTCTATTTATCAATATTTTCACACAAAACTTTTACTCAATATTCACATAATTTGTAACTGGATTTTATGGGTGATTCCTGTCTGGAAATTGCATGGATCTCGTGTGAAAACAATTATAAATAATAAGAATAAAGTGACAAGTGTGTACCATCTATTTAAAAACCACTTAACCTTAGGTGAACATCATATGACATTCTTAGGTTGAAGTGGAGATATCTGCAAGCATTATTCAGTTTTTTTAGCTGGTGAGTCCCTCACATGTAAAAAGCAAACATAGCGGCTGTTCAGCAGCTTCATTGCTTTAAGAGGCAATGGGAAGGGATGACCCCCCCCCCCGCCGCCCTTAGGTGCTTCTCCCAGCTCATCTGGAGAATGAATAGGCTGGTGGTGGCAGTTTACCATAGAGATGACCTTGATGAACTAGTTGGTCTCAGGTCATCTCATGACCCTCGGAAGCCACAAGCGATGTCAAATGTAAACATTGCTTTTTTTTAGCTGGAAAGCCTGAGATTGCTTTTTTTAAGCAAAAATTTAGGACCAAAAACAAGGTCCTTGAGGTCAGACTTTTAAGGCACTCCAGACTGACAGGTAATTATAAAAATGATATGACTTTATCATACAAAAAAAAATGTAATATAAATAGACAGACAATAGTTAAAAAAAATTCATGCATGTAGTGACATTGTCATCCAAGCAGTTGTTGTATAAAGTACAGACCATGAGCCCCTGTGCACCAATGCACGTGTCGCTGTTCCTTCCTCAGGGCACAGTCAGGGGTAATGGAGAAAAAACAGAGTTACATGCGGGTAGGCGCCAGGTATATGGTGACTTACTATCCGGGGTTAAGGAAAGTCACAATATCAGGAATGTAGATACCAAGTGTATAAGCGACCATACAGGATTTATGAGCTGTATTGGTATCCGTAGACCATATTGGGACACATCATATGACCAATAAATATATATATGGGGGGGTTTCCACTGTCTCGATACGATATACTTGTAGCATTGGATTGTATAAGATCCGAACGAGAGGGGGGTGGTCAGCTGCAGTGTGAATGGTAACAAATGCGAGCATCCATGCGAATAGTACACAGACTGAAGATTCCAGTAGATTGAAGTAACTCTTAGACACAACTAAGGTGGCCGGACAGGAGCCCAATGTATCTCATTAAGACAAAGGGTCAGATATCTTGATACATTGTGGTCCCTGGCTCTGGAGATGTCAGCACAATTGTATACTATATATTTTTATTCTAATCTTTTATTTTTTATTCTAAACTATTATTTTTTGTTCTATTATTATTATTATTATTATTATTATTATTATTATTATTATACAGGATTTATATACAGGTAGCTATTCTTTTCTATTCTCTTCTTTTCTATTCTATTTATTTCAATTCTTTAATTCTTGTCTATTCAATTCTATTCTATTCTAATTGATTCTATTGTATTCTATAATGTGGCCTAATTAGGAATCATCATCTTATTTTACTGTATACCTTACTGTATTTGTTGCAATATGTTTCCATTTCAAATTCAGTTTCAAATTGAATTAGATTAATTTGTTATTGCGTTATTTTATTTTGTTTTGTTATAATTTATTTTGGATTAGTTGAAATTCATTACTATTGTGATTTGGAAATTTGGATACATCCGAATGTCCAAATAAGGCAAATATTTTGTTTTCAAATTTCAATTCATAATGAAATAAATTGCACATGTCTAAAAGATGCATTAAAGAAGACAACAAACCTAGTGGCCTTAGAGTTCAAGTGTTCCCAAACATATCTAATATCAGCGGAAATTTTAGAAAAGATGGAGGATAATTTAAAATTACGGATGGGCCAAACATCCCCCCGGTTCGGTTTGCACCAGAACATGCTAACAGACAAAAAGTTCAGGGCGAATATCCGAACACCATTAAAGTGTATGGGACCCGAACATGAAAAATCAAAAGTGCTCATTTTAAAGGCTTATATGCAATGTTATTGCCCTAAAAAGTGTATGGGGACCCGGGTCCTGCCCTAGGAGACATGTATCAATGAAAAAAAAAGTATTTAAATCAATAGTTTTTTCAGGAGCAGCGATTTTAATAATGCTTAAAGTGAGAAAAAAAATCCTTTAAATATTGTGCCGGGGGGGGGGGGGTGTCCTTAGTCTGTGTGTAAAAGGGTGCATCTCTGTGAGGTGTAGAACATAGCCAGAGCAAAATGAATTTCCATAGGATAAATTGTCATCTAAAATCGCGGTTGTAATGTATTGTCGGTTCCTGGCAATATACAAAAAAATCGCTGAAAAAAAGTGCGTGGGGTTCCCCCCAGTCCAAACCAGGCTCTTCGGGTCTGGTTTGAATATTAAGGGGAACCCTGCGCCAAATTAAAAAAAAAATTGAAATGGGGTTCCCATTAAAATCCAAACCAGACCCTTATCCAAGCATGCAGCCCTGGCTGGTTAGGACGGGGGGACGGGCGAGCGCCCCCCCCTCCTGAACCATACCAGGCTACATGCCCTCAACATGGGGAGTATGGGTTCTTTGGGGAAGGGGGCTCTGCCCCCCACCTCAAAGCACCTTGTCCCCATGTTGATGTGGACAAGAGCCTCTTCCCCACAAGCCCGGCTGGTGCTTGTGGTGGTCTGTGAGTGGTGGGCTTATCGGAATCTGGAAGCCCCCTTTAATAAGGGTACATTGTACCCCTACCCATTCACCAAAAAAGGAGCATAGTGTAAAAAAAAAAAAGAGGCAGTTTTTGACAAGTCCTTTTTTTTGTAAAATCGCTCTTTTCTTCTTTCTTCCTCCATCTTCTCCTGGCCCGGTCCTTCTTCTGGTCTTCTTCTTTTAGTCTTCTTGCTTCCTCTCTTCATCTTCAATCTCCATCTTCATCTTCTTCTTTCACCGTCGCCGCTCTCACCACTGCTGCAGTCCGGCGCCTGCGTGTCTCCCAGAATGGGCGGTTTTCACAATGACAGTTCTTTTATAAGAAGGAGCGGGGCCACCTGGTGACATAAATGGGTGACCCATCCCCTCTGACATTGCATGGCCCCGCCCCTTCTTATAAAAGTACTGTCATTGTGAAGACCGCCCATTCTGCGAGACACGCAGGGGCCGGACTGCAACAGCAGAGAGAGCGGCGGCAGTGAAAGAAGAAAGAAGAAGATGAAGATTGAAGGCAAAGAGAGGAAGCAAGAAGACTAAAAGAAGAAGCAGAAGACCAGAAGAATGACTGGGCCAGGAGAAGATGGAGGAAGAAAGAAGAAAGAAGAAAAGAGCTATTTTACAAAATAAAGGACTTGTCAAAAACTGCCTCTTGTTTTTTTTTACACTACACTCCTTTTTTGGTGAATGGATAGGGGTAAAATGTACCCCATACCTATTCACATGGGGGGGTCTGGATATGGGACCCTTATTAAAGGGGGCTTCCAGATTCTGATAAGCCCCCTGCCTGCTGACCCCCACAATCACCTGCCAGGGTTGTGGGGATGAGGCTCTTCACCCCATCAACATGGGGACAAGGTGCCTTTTTTTAAAAGATGGCGCGGAGTTCCCCCACGTAATTTTTTTTTAAATTTTGGCACTGGGTTCCCCTTAAATTTCATACCAGACCTGAAGGACCAGGATTGGATTTTGGGGGAAACCCCACATAATTTTTTTTAATTTTGGCACGGGCCCTGCTGTTGTAAATTCGTTAAAAAATTGTGATAAAATCCCCCAGTCAAACAGGTGGTGAAAATTGGGCCTTGGGTGCTGGCGGTGCCAGAACACTGTAACCCCTTGCAGTTACTCTTGTTGGACGCAGGAATCTGCTGTTGTAAATTGGTTTAACCACTTAAGCCCCGGAGCCCTTTTTTACACTTGTTTACAAGTTAAAATCATTGTTTTTGCTAGAAAATTTCTTAGAACCCCCAAACATTATATTTTTTTTCAAACACCCTAGAGAATAAAATGACGATCGTTGCAATACTATTTGGGAAAAAAAATTGCTTTTTTGAGTTAAAAAATAAGACAACAGTAACTTTAGCCCAATTGTTTGTATATTGTGAAAGAGCATGTTATGCATAGTAAATAGATACCATATATGTTACGGTTGAAAATTGCGTGCACTTCCGGAATGGCGACAAACTCCGGTACTTAAAAATCTCCATAGGCGACGCTTTAAAAATTCTTAACGGTTACCACGTTAGAGGTGCAGAGAAGGTATTTTTCTAGAATTACTGCTCACACTCTGGCGATCGTGGCAATACCTCACATGTGTGGTTTGAACACCGCTTTCATATGCGGGCGTGACTTACGTATGCGTTTTCTCTGCTGTGCGAGCTCATGGTTACGTGGCGCTTTAAATTTTTATTTTACATTTTTTATTTTAATTTATTTAATTTATTTTTTAACACTGTTTGTTTAAAAAAAATATGATCCCTTTTATTGTTATCACAAGGAAAGTAAACATCCCTTGTGATTGTAATATATGATGACACTTTATACTTCACAGTATTCAGATCGCCAAAAACGGCGATTCTGAATACTGTCATTTTTTAAAAATTGTCGCCGTTTGCCGCCGAGTAAACCAGAAGTGACGTTGTGACGTTGCTTTGGGAAATGTACGAAGGAGTCTCGATTGAAGCTGATTCCAGCTTCCACAGGGACTCCACACAGCCGGCAGATATGCCGGATCAGAGCTCCAGTCTCCCGGTGTGACGGGAGGCCGGAGAAGAGCGGAAGACGTGGCGGGAGGGGGGTGGCCCCTCCCACTCCCTGTCATAAAGACAGAGCGGCTTCCGAGCCGGACCAGCCATTATCACCGGATAGCCAACTGCCTGCTCTAAAAAATGGTACTGGGGTATAGCCTGTAGCTGCAGGCTATACCCCATACATCCACTTAAAGCTGCCGCCGTTTATAAACGACTATTCGCGTTAAGTGGTTAAAAATTGTGATGACATGCCCCAGTCAAACAGGTGGTGAACAAATGGGCCTTGGGTGTTGTCGGTGCCAAAACAGTGTAACCCCTTGCAGTTACATTTGTTGGGCACAGGAACGGGCCCTGCTGTTGTAAATTAGTGTAACCACTTAACTCGAATCATTGTTTATAACCGGTGGCTGCTTTAAGTGGAAGTATTGGGGTATAGTCTGCAGCTACAGGCTATACCTGGTACAGTTTTTTAGAGCAGGTGACTGGCTATCGGTTGATAACAGCCGATCCGGCTCAGGAGCCGCTCAGCCATTATCCCAGGCAGCGTGAGGGGACATCCCCCCTCCCACCACCGTCCGCCGCTCTTCTCTGGCCTCTCGTCCCTCCGGGAGACCAGAGCTCCAATCTGGCACATCCACCGGCTGTGTGGAGTCCCTGTGGAAGCCGCAATCAGCTTTGATCGGGACTCCTTCGTACATTTCTGGAAGCAACATTATGTCACGTCCGGTTTACTTGGCGGCTAACGGCGCCAGTTTTAAAAAAATGACAGTATTCAAAATTGCCATTTTTGGCGATCTGAATACTGTGAAGTGTAAAGGAGGGAAGCGCCACTGTCCCCGCGAGCTCGTGCAGCAAAGAAAATGCATATTTAAGTCGCGCTCGCATATGAAAATGGTGTTCAAACCACACATGTGATGTATCGCCATGATCGCCAGAATGTAAGCAATGATTCTAGTAAAAGACCTCCTCTGGAGGCGCATGCGCGGACTCCGCCAAGATGGCCGCTTGGCTCTAGAGCTCCGCTCCGCCACGCCGAACACTTTGCCGCCTGATAGCAGAACGGAGCCCCGCGGTGATTAACAGACCAGCCACACAGCGCAGGGAGAACCGGAGCAGCAGTTTGATGTCCTCCGGGTCCGCTAGGAGAGACCTCTCCCGTCTCCTCAGCGAGGCCGCATCCCGGCCGGAGACAGCCAAGATGGCGGCCGCAATCACATCACCATGCGGCACTCATGAAGATAGAGGTGAGGAGATGGACACCCTTAATAATGCCTCCAAAACAAACAGCTACAACAAGAGCAGCCCCCTGGAAGGTAGGGGACAGCAAATGTCACAGGTAGACTATTCCCCAGCTACCTCAGAATCGCTCCTCAAGAGCCCAATGGGACTATACAATCTATCCCCACAAAGTGACAATCTGGCCACACCGAACATCCAGCTACAGAAACCCCATGCTTTCTCCCCACCAAATACAGAATTATCTACCTTAATGCCTGCCTTTTCTGAGATGCTGGCAAAGGGTCTCGCTCAAAATGCTGCCCAAATTACAGCAGCCATACAGGCCGACCTACAACTCATAGGCAGCAGAATAGAGATCATAGAAAAGAAACAAGATCAAGCTGTTGCTAAGATTAACCAAAATGCAGACAGGGTCCAAGACCTCCAGGACCAAGTAGATGCAGCTATATCAAAGATCGATGACCTGGAAAATCGCTCAAGGCGTCTAAATTTCCGCATCAGGGGCCTACCAGAATCAGTCAAAGACATCAAGTCAGCGGTAACCTCTCTGATAAAGGATCTGCTTCCAGAGACTCCAGTACACCGCCTAGAACTTGACAGGGCGCATAGAGCCCTACAGCCACCCAGGAATGATGGGCTACCTCGAGATGTGATAGTCAAGCCCCATTACTACTCAGTGAAGGAAGAGGTAATGAAAAAGGCTCGTAACATGACGAACATACAGCTACAAGGCCACAACGTCCAGCTATTCTCAGACCTCTCCCCCTTTACAATCCAAAAACGAAGAGCCCTGAAACCCCTAACCCAAATCCTGGCTCAAAATGACATCACTTACTGCTGGTCTTTCCCTCTCAGACTCAACTTCTCCTTCAAAAACAAGCCCTATGGATTCTCAACCATCCTGGAAGGCGAGAAGCTGATGCTGCACCTGGGATTGATTTCTCATGACCCCCAGCTTGGGACTTCTGGAAGAAGCCAATCTTCAACAAAAAGGCCCTCACCCCACAGCCCACTCACACCGGCCTGGCAGAAACAGCAATCAAAGAGGTCCAAGGAAACACAGCCTCCCTGAAAAACATTCAGATCGCTTTAGATTACTCTTTCTCAACACTTTACACCTGTTCCCTCAGGAACACCCTCCCCCGGCGGAACTCTTGGACACCTTCTCTTCATGATGAGATACCCTGTTGCTGCTCAACGCAGCTTGTTTTTGTTCATTCGATCTGACTGTTTGAAATAATCCATGTTTGGTTCTCACCGTCTTGCCCTTTCTTTTTTTTTTTTTTTTTTGATTTTTCATGGGCTGATTCATGCGGACTCTATGAATCTCTATACGCCCTAGGCGTATACCACCCGTTAATAATGAAGGGGAAACCTAGTGCTTACTCTTCCCTATTGGCTCCCCCCTCATTACTTAACCCGCAACAGCTCCAAGAGGGGCTCTGTAAACCAACATCCCACAACTGAGCACATGACCTTTTTTTTTCTTGTTCAAGAATTTTATTGAGTTTTACAGAAAGAAAGTATAAATGGGGGAGGGGTAGGGTTACAGGGGTATTCACCTTAAGAGGTGAAGGGGAAGCGAAGGGGTGGATACAATTCACAACAAAAACCCTGAACTGAGATACAACCATGACAATAATTGGATGTAAAGTTCGTAAGAAAAAAATACAAGGCTAATCACGCCGTCTTCCCTCCCCAGACACCCCAGTTGGGAACAATCTGTGCCTCGGGAGGGAAATTGGCCCGGCAGTTTCAGTAACAAGGTGACCAATGATCTAGTCATAGACAGCTGCGGGAGAGCAGTTATATAGGTATATTCACAAAAAGGAAAAATGAATATTGTGCAGTTCAGAGTTTCGTCATTATAACACTGTTAAATACCATCGGTTGTGTTTGAGATGCTTGAACTTCGTGCTAGGATTAAGTAAACTTGTCTCCAATACACGGGTAATGGGTACAATGGAGTGGACAGATAACAATCAATGAAAATTTGCACAATCTATTAAAATAATCATTGTGATAAACACAGTTGGGATTGGTGCAGAGTAGTAGCACTTATTTAAACTATCTGACCAGGATGTCCTATTAGTCGCACGGTAAAAATGGTGCGACTGGGAAGGGAGGATCTCCATAGCAGGCTATACTGTATGTATTTGAGGATGGTATGCATAATTATAGAACCTTCAGGGAGAGGGAACGATTAGGGGATGAGAATTAGAACGTAGTGAATGTAGAGAACAGATAGGTAGAGAAAGAGTCAGAATTGGAGAGGAAGGGAGAAGAGAAGAAGAGAGAGATATCTCTGCTCCTCGCCAGGGGGGTTAGTGTGTAGAGGATAGACACCTGTAAGGTACTGTAAATGTTGGGGGAGCTAGGCAAGTTATGGGAGCAGAAGAGAGGGATCGAAATTTGGTGGAAGGTAATGTTCCACCCAGGGTTGCCATATTCGCTCAAATTTGGGGATATTGTTCAGTATTGTAGCCTCAATTTTAGCATGAATCATCGCGGTGGTTATTCTTTGAATTGTTTCTGAGGTGACTAGGTGCGGGGATTTCCAGGCTTTCGCCACTGTTTGTTTGGCAGCTGTAGTTATCTGTAGCAAAAGCTTAAATCGGTGTCTGCTTATAGCTTCTGGTTTGACATTCAGCAAGGCAACTTCAGGCGAGGGGTCTATTGTGTGACCTGTGACCGTTGAAATCATTTTGAAGATTGTGTGCCAAAACACGGCGACGGTCGGGCAAGTCCACCATATATGATAGTGTGTACCTGGGGATTGGCAGCCGCGAAAGCAGTTGGGGTTATGAGAGGTGATAAATTTTGCTATGCGGGCCGGGACCAGGTACCATCTAAACATAACTTTATAATTTGCTTCTAAGGCAACAATATTCTGCGATGCTGACTTCGTGTTTTGCCATATGTCTGACCAGGTTTCAGGATCAACCGCGATATTCATGTCTTGGGCCCATTTAGAGGTGTAATGAGGTTGTGAGTGTTGGGGAGGTTCTATTAAAAGACGATAAAGTTGGGTAATAACTCCTCGAGCATGGGGTTCGTGATGACAGGTGTGTTCGAAACTTGTCATGGAAGGAAGAGATGAATCTAACCGTTTATAGGGGGAGAAGAAGTGTTTCAATTGAAGGTAGCGAAAGATTTCAGAACGAGGAAGACCGAATATATCACAAAGGGTAGGGAAGGGTATGAAGTTGTCTGCGGAAAAAATGAGTGTGCTCTAAGTAAGTCGGCATTCACCCAATTAGAAAAGGAGGTTGGGGAGACCCAGGCTGGGTAGAAGGCTGGATTGCGCAAGAATGAAAGGAGGGGATTGTGGGTTGATTGAAGTTTATATTTGAATTTGAGGGTGTCCCAAGTATGGATAGAGTGATAGGTGACCGGGTTACTGATTTTCCCTCTATCTTTGGTTGGAAGCCATAAAAAGTTAGCTAGGGATAGGGGATCAATATCTATAGCCTCTAATGAGATTTGTGCAGCCTGATAATATTTCGAGAATGATGGCATACCCAAACCACCCTGAAGTTTATTTTGGTACAGCACCGATTGAGAAACGCGGGGCCTAGTTTTATTCCAGATGAATCCCAGGGCCTTACGCTGTAAGATGCGGAGGAAATGGGCTGGTACCGAGACGGGAAGCACTCTGAAGAGATATAGAATCTTAGGTAAAATAGCCATTTTAATAACTGTAATACGCCCCAGCCAAGATATAGGGAGAGTTGACCAGGAGTTCATCAGTTTAGAGAGGTGGGCCATCATTGGGGGGTAGTTAGCCGAATAGAGGCTTGAGGGATTAGGTGTTAATTTGATCCCTAGGAATGTTAAATGATGTGGGGCCCAAGAGAAGGGAAGGGCTTGCTGGAGTTGTGTTTGAAGTGGGAGGGGTAGGGAGACATTGAGAATTTTGGATTTTTGGGTGTTCACAGTCAGGCCTGATACGGTCGCGAATTTACTCAATAGTGAGAGTAGATTAGGGGAGGAAGTCAATGGGGATGTGAGGAAGACTAGAACATCATCTGCGAATAAACACAGTTTATGGTGATGACCCCCCAGTTCTATACCTTTTATATTTTGGTTAGAGCGGATTGCCTGTGCTAGGGGCTCTATAGCAAGAGCGAATAATAGGGGAGAAAGGGGGCATCCCTGCCTGGTTCCTCTTCTCACTGGGAAAGGATCCGAGCGAAAACCTGCATACTTAATGTGGGCTGATGGGTTGGAGTATAGGGAGGTTATCCATTTAAGGAAGTGCGGGCCAAAGCCCCATTTTTGTAAAGTAAGCTGGAGGTATGGCCACGATAAAGTATCGAAGGCCTTACGGATGTCCAGGGAGAGGAAGCAGGCAGGGATGTTGCGTGTACGAGCAAAGTGGGATAGGAGGACTGTTCTTCTGATGTTATCTCCTGCTTGTCTTGAGGGAATGAACCCTACTTGGTCCTTATGAATTAATGAACCAATGATTGTGTTGAGGCGTAAAGATAAGATTTTTGTAAGGATTTTGACATCGATATTTAAAAGAGAAATTGGCCGATAATTCGTCCAAGATGTATCATCTGAGGATGGTTTGGGGATCATAGAGATAGATGCGTGGAGTGATTCTGGAGTGAATGGGCGATCTTTTAATACAGCGTTAAGTGCGTCTGATAGAAGAGGGGCAAGGAGGTCAGCGAATTGTTTATAGTAAGCGGCTGTAAAACCGTCTGGGCCTGGTCTTTTATGTAATTTGAGAGATTTTATGGCTAAAAGCACTTCCTCAATAGAGATGTGAGCATCAAGTTTTCCTCTCTCTTGGGCTGGAATGTTTGGTAGAGTTATAGAGTCAAGAAAATTGGAGATTTGTTGTTGATCAGGGGGGGTGGGTTGGTCATAGAGCGAGGATAGATGGCGGCGGAATGTCTCTACTATTTTTATTGGGTTGCTAGAGAGTGTGTTTGGGGTCGTTCGGAGACGAATTGGCTTATGTGATCTGTCTATATTACGTAAAGAAAGGGCTAGGAACGTGTCCGGTTTATTAGCTTTTGTGTACACTCTATGTTTAGAACGACGAATAGTTTTCTCGGCTGAATCTGATAAGAATAGATCCAGTTCTAGTCTCGCCTTCTCTAGTTCGAGTTTGTGGTTAGGGGAGGGATTTGTTTGAAAGTTGGTGTGTGCTTGCAGAAAGTTTGTCTCTAAAGTCTGAAAAAGTACTTTGCGATCTTTTTTTCTTCGAGAGGCTAAGTTTATCAGGAAGCCTCTGAGGACTGGTTTATGAGCCTCCCATAACGTTAGAGGGGAGATCCCGTCTGTTTTGTTTTCAGAGAGATATCTACAGATCTCTGAGGTTATCTCGAGGGCATATGAGGGATTAGCCAGTATTGTATCATTCAGAGACCAGGAAGGATACTTCTGTCTAGGTATGAGGGATATGAATGAAGATAGTATCGCGTTGTGGTCAGTCCAGGGGATGGGGATTATTAAGGATGAGGTCAAAGAGGGGGAAGTACCGACTGAGGTGAAGATGTGGTCTATGCGCGAGAAGGAGTTATGGGGGTGGGAATAGAAAGAAAATTGTTTCCTAGAAGGATTTTTTTCCCGCCAGGTATCTATCAATGAATGTTTTTGGATAAGTTGAGAAAAGGTTAGTTTAGTTGGTGTCGAGGAGGGTGTATATGGGGATTTATCTATTGAAGGGTGTATTACCTGATTGGAGTCACCACATATTATCAGGGTGCCTTGTTTGTGCGTATCTACCATTTGGAAAAGGTGTGACAAGAAGGCAGAGGGGTTGCGATTGGGGGCGTAATAGGTTACAACCGTGATTTCGGAGTCTAGCAGGAAGCCTTTTAATATAAGGTATCTGCCTTCTGGGTCTTTGATCTCAGCTGTAAGGGTGAATGGTGATGTACGGTGAAAGCTAATTAATACTCCTCTGCGTTTACTAGATGCACAAGCTGTATAAAATTGTGGGTATGAGGGACTTATGAATTTGGGGCAGTGGCGATCTGTGAAGTGGGTTTCCTGCAGACAAACTACATGGGCTTTAAGTGATGCGAAGGTTCTGAAAGCCATCTATGCGTGTTTGTTCCGTGGGACTATTATACACCACTGAGGTTAGTCCATTAT
>BLSH010501215.1:65486-94971 GCA_018402905.1 Glandirana rugosa | reverse complement strand
TGAGTTCCCGGAGGGTGGGTAGAGTTGGAGTTCTTTCAAGCGGCTCAAAAGATCATCAGCAGTTTTGCACTGGAACTTGCGGCCTTGATAGGTGAATCGCAAGGAGAAAGGGAAGCCCCAGGAGTAGATGATCTGATGTTGTTGTAGTACTTCCAGATGCTGTTTAAAGGACCTTCTTTTCATAATAGTGGATTTGGATAGATCGGCAAAAATTTGATACGTGTGGCCCTGGAACGAGAGATGCTCCTTCTTCCTGGCAGCAAGCATGATCTGCTCTTTTGTACGAAAAAAATGTAGTTTGGCTATGATGTCCCGCGGGGGGCCATCCTGTTTGCGGGGGGCCAAGGCCCTGTGGACACGCTCAATTTCAAGCCGGTCTATTGGGATAGAGGGTGAGAGTTCTTGGAAAAGGGCCGTGACCGTGGAGTGTAGGTCCAAAATGGACTCTGGGAGCCCCCGGATCCTAACATTTGATCGCCTGGCTCTATTTTCTTGGTCCTCAAGCTGGGCCTGTAAAGCTTGATTAGCTTCTTTAAGCGATTCCAGCTCATCAGCCTGGTTTGCAAGTTGCGTTTCTAGTTCATCCGTACGGTTTTCCAGCTCTGATGTGCGGAGGCCTAGCTCTCTGATCTCTCTAGAGAGGCGCTCTGTGATCTCATCAGAGGTGCGCTGCAGGGCCCGTGTTAACATGCGTTCGAATTGGTGTAGGAGGGGATCTGATGAAGAGTGACCTCTGGGGGATAGTGGGGAGGCTAGGGGTTCAGTGTCCGACTCACCCTCATCAGGATGGTTGCTCATCCTTCCCTTGTGCTTCGGTGTCCTGGCGCTGCCGCCGCTGCAGCGGGGAGATGCAGCCGCCGCCATCTTGGCTGAGGCCTTGATAAGGGCGTCCCGAATGTTTTTGCTCCTGACCTTTGGTCGGGGGTTCCCCGAGACCATACTTGGGATCCCCGGTGTCTGTGGTCGATGGGAGATAGAAGCGGGATGATTGCGCGAGGATCTAGTGCTGTAAGGCGGCCGGAGGGATCGTGTCGGTGCGGAGCTCTAGCTAGGCACGTCCATCGCTGAGAGCTTCGCGCATGCGCCCTCTGAGCACATGACCTTTTGAACTTTTGGTCAACACAGGACGAAGTGTCAGCGGCGGCACCCATGTGCCTCCTTATGCCTCTGAGGGACGCTCCCGCTTCCTCTCAGAAGCGACTTCTTAGGAAGATTTCTAAACCGGCAAGGGCTGTTCTTCCCTTCCTGGAGGGGGGCTGGTCCACCTCCAGAAAGGGATCCAGACCCTTGAAGTTAATGTTATGGAACTTTAGAGTTATCTTATTCCCACTCTGGGTCAATCCTCTCTCAACCTACTATCTTTCTTCCCCCACTAATATCTTTTTCTGCATCTCTCCAAATCCTTTAGTGAATCCTCGGATGTCTCGAACCATTACTAATGACTCTCTGAACCTGCATCTCGCTCTCAAAAGGACCAGGTTAAAGTATTCAGTCTACAGATGGGGTAAGTCCTCCTGTCTTCACAGCCACCTTCACACCCTCAAACATGTCTAACACACCACATAAGTCCATATCTTTGGACTTTAAATCACATAATGTACAGGGAATCAACTCCCCCATCAAACGGAGAAAGCTTTTTCAAAATTACCATAAATCTAAGATGGATGTCTTGTTCCTACAAGAAACTCACTTTCCCTCCACCTACAACCCAAAATTCATTCATAAAGCATACCCTCAATTCTTTCTCTCAAACGCCCGCAGTAAAACCAAGGGAGTAGCGATTTGCCTCTCCAAAAGAGTGACCTTCTCCCCCACCAATATAATTAAAGATACTGACGGCAGATACATTCTAATTAGTGGCCCACTAAACGGGGAAACCTATACATTCCTTTCCTACTACACCCCTAAGGAAAGACAAGGAAATTTTTTCAACCGTATGCTGAATCACTTGGCACCCTATTTCAAGGGCACGGTGATAATGGGAGGGGACACTAACACCCCTTTTGATTTGTCTTTAGATAGATCTAATGCTATGCACCCCACACAGAAGAGACCCTCTAAACAAAGCATGCGCATTGCCCAGCAACTTAACGCTTTAGGCCTAATAGATATTTGGAGGGAACTAAACCCCCATGCCAAGGACTTCACACACTATTCTTCCCCCCACCAGACCTATGCCAGAATCAACCACATTTTCATCCAATTTAAATCAGCCAATAGAGCAATGTCCTCCGCAATACTAGACTCACCCCTTTCAGACCACTCGGTGGTCACGATGACCTTGCGCACCACACAAAACCGGACAGAACCTTTTAGGTGGCGGCTGAACGAAACGCTCCTAAATAACCCAGCACACTGCGAATATCTCTCTAAACATATGGCTGATTACTTTCAACAAAACGATAGAGAATCCATTTCCCCTATGTCCCTCTGGGCAGCATTCAAGGCTGTCATGAGAGGACACTTTATTCAATTCGCCTCTAAACTGAAAAAGGAACATGACGCTAATATTCGCTCACTGACACGAAAATTCCATCAGGCAAATAGGGCCCACAAACTTCAGCAAACACCAGAAAACTTAGCACGTCTAGATGCTTCTAAAATGTCTCTTAACCTCGCTCTCGCAACCAGCGCTGAAAAACATCTACGCTGGTCAGGAGCTAAGTTTTACATGCAGAAAGACAAAATAGGCCCAGGGCTAGCCCGAATCATCACACCTAAACACCGTACCTAGTTCTTCCCGACAATATGCACCAAAACCGGAGATCTAACCCAAAACCCTGACAAAATCATGAAGGAATTTCATTCCTTCTATGCATCCCTCTACAAAGGGAAATTAAATGGGACCCCTTCAGACAAGTTAAATAACTTTTTATGGGATCTCTCCCTCCCAGAAATCTCCCAGGAACACGCTCTAGACGCCCCTTTTAACGTTTCTGAAATCTTAGAAGCAATTAAAATTTTGAAATCAGGCTCTGCACCGAGCCCGGATGGTTTCTCAGCCACATTCTACAAAAAATTTGGCCCACTAGTCGCCCCTTATTTAGCTCGCTTTTATAACAATATTCGCATGGGTAATCCACTGGACAAGGACCTGAATTCAGCATTCATCTCAGTAATTCCAAAACCCGGCAAAGACCATACCGATATCGTAAACTACCGCCCAATCTCATTAATTAACAACGATATTAAATTAATGACGAAGATTTTAGCCTCAAGACTGTCGAGTTTTATCTCACAATACATACACAAAGATCAAGTGGGGTTCATCCCGGGAAGACAAGGTCCTTACCAGGTGAGGAGAGCAATCGACATCATCTCCCTGCTGAACTCGAGCTGGGAAGGTGGTCCATCACAGGAAGGATACTTACTCTCCATAGACCTCCATAAGGCCTTTGATAAGGTCTCATGGCATTTTCGAGATCCTCCACAGATGGGGTTTTGGCCCACACTTTATTACTACCTTAACAGCTTTATACACTAATCTCAACGCACAGGTTCGCCTCCTAGGCCAATACTCCAAGTCCTTCCCGGTCACACAAGGCACCAGGCAAGGCTGTCCCTGTCCCCAGGCAAGGCTGAAACCCTTGCGATAGCGATCAGAACCCATCCAGATTTCAGAGGGGTGAGGTGTGGCACACAAGAACATAGATGCGCTCTGTTCACGGACGACCTCCTGCTATTTATGACAAACCCTCTAGTCACGACCCCCAATGTGCTTAAGCTTCTAAAAGATTTTGGCGAGGTCTCGGGCCTCACAGTAAACACCACAAAATCAATGACCCTTAATATCACGATCCCAATATCAACATTAGAACAACTGAAAACTAATTTCCCATTCTCCTGGGCTTCACAGACTCTATCCTATCTAGGCATACAATTAACTGATTATATCGGGAAATTGTTTGCAGCAAACTATCCCCCCCTATTTAAAATCATCTCAGCTGATCTACGAAAATGGGCACCCACCGGCTTGTCCTGGATAGGAAAGATCAATTTGATTAAAATGAACATACTACCACGCATTCTGTACCTGTTCAGGTCAATCCCAATTCCAATAAGCAAATCTTATATTCTCAAGATCCAATCCCAAATCGTCTCTTTTGTGTGGGGGAAGAAGGGATACAGATGCAGCAAAGCTACCCTAGTCCGCTCCAAAAAACAGGGAGACCTGGGATTACCATGCCTATGGTTCTACTACCAAGCCGCACAATTAGCACAGATTTTGGTAGTATACTCCAAAGGCCCCAAACCACACTGGGTATCTATGGAACGACAGGCAACCCCCAAACATACAATTGACTTCCTACTATGCAGTCAACCCTCCACTCGCCTGCCTATCTTAGCCCCAACCCTTTCACACTCTGTAGCCCTAACAGACAAACTCTATAAGACTGGCTTATTAACCACCACACTCAGACCACTGTCCCACATCTTCAATAACCCGGCATTCCCTCCGGGTCTAAACATACAAGCCTTTAAATGGTGGCTCAATAAGGGTCTTTTTAGGATAGGACATTTCCTCACAAGTCAAGGACCAATCTCCAAATCCTACTGCACCTCGAAACTTGACATGCCCCCAGAAGAATTCTTCAGATTCTCACAAATCTCCCACTTCTTACAATCGATATGGAAAAACAGGGATAAAAATCCAAACCCCACCGATTACGAGACCTGGTGCGTGGGGGCTTCGGCCCAAAGAGGAGGTATCTCCATAATATATGCCTTATTGATCCAGAAAACTGACAAACCGGCCTATGCGGTGGCCTGGGAAAAAGAATTGAATATACAACTAAAGCCGGAATCTTGGACAATAGCTGCCCAACGGGCACAAAAAGGCCTAATGAACATTACATTAATAGAAGACAATACCAAGGTCCTGCTGAGATGGTATTATACACCAGCCAGGTTAGCTCAAATATACCCCTCTTCCTCCCCCCTATGCTTCCGGGGATGCGGCCTACAAGGCACCATGTCTCATATTTGGTGGACTTGCCCACGTATTAGATCTTTCTGGAAAAAATTATTTTACATGGCAAAGAATGTGCTGGGATAATACATTACATCCTCCCCTGAGGCTACCCTTCTCCTCCAAAGAGTGACAGGACTCCCCAAAAATAAACAAACGTTACTTAACTTGATGATAGTAGGTGCCAAGATTTCCCTAGCAAAAGCCTGGAAAAAACCCAAAGTCTCCATACACAGCGTTCGGAAAAAAATTTCTTGGATTATGACCCAGGACCTCCTAGTAGCTAAATTGCTCGACAGAGAAGACAGGTTTAAAGTGATCTGGGAACCTTGGGCTATCTACACAAAGGTCCCACTATACCCAGGTCACATCCCAGGTTACTCTTGACATCCGAGGAGTCATTTTTATATCTAACCTCCTTCAACACCTCTCTTTCCCTACTCTTGACCCTTCCTTCCTCCCTTCTCTTACTTTCGCCTCTCTCTTCTCACCCTTTCTTAATTTTGGTTTGTTTAAGAATGTTTATAACCCTTACCGGCCAGACTATGGCCTTTACCCCTAAACTGAGAATCCCAAAGGGGAGGCTTCAGAAACCCCCAATTAAAGAGCTCAAGGAACCCCGCTTCGGGGGCTCCCTCCTCTCTTGAGAGATGATCCAGAATATCCCTAGCTCGAATTCTATACCTACGCTGTTCCCCGGGCTGCTTAAGCCCACCTCCTCCACAGATTTGACCCCATAGGGGTGGACGGTGAGGCCCCCGGCAAGGGAAAGCTGCGTTTTCCACATCTTTTCTCAATGAGTCGGATCAAAACGAATTCCCTCCTAGGGAAATTAAACAGTTCATGTAAAACATAACTTCCCTCCCCAAAGATCTGTGTTTATTGAATTTATGCAATTGAAATGTTTTGCTATACTACATTTATATGATACTTAATGTTCAATTCACCTGTCTAGATACAGTATCATTTAAGGATTACGTCCTTTACACCCCCAAATGTCAACACTACCGTTGTTCTGGTATGTTTCTATACACTCCTGTATCTTGTAATTGATAACTGGTTCTGTTATTATACCGTTTTGAAACTACAATAAAAACCATTGAAACATAAATGCACTGAGTGACACTGACAAATAGTCATGGCAGCCTGGATCAATGACATAAAAAATAGCTGTCACATTATGATTAGTGAACTATCACTAGCAATAATCTTGTTCAATAGACTCCTCGGAGGGTAATATTTGATTATCAGCGGGCACATCACAGTGTTAATTATGACTGTGCTGTATTTTCAATCTAAGTTTTATTTTTACAGTATCTGACAAGTGAAAGCTGGAGGTAATTTTCAGTGTCTTATTAGACATTTTAAATTCAGTTTCCAGTTCTATTTTTTTTTCCTTTTCAAAGCGGAAGCCTTTTCATTTAGCACCTACTTAGAAGATGACAGGGAATAATCATTAGGGTAGCGACTGAACCTAGCGGAAGTCTCTTTGGAAAATATCCATCAATTTTACATTAAATGAAAAGTCAAAAAAAAAAAAAAGGCCTCCTCTGCACCTCTAACCTGGTAACCGTTAAGAAATGTTTAATGCGTCACCTATGACGATTTTTTAGTACCGTAGTTTGTCGCCATTCCGCGAGTGTGCGCAATTTTCATCGTAACATGTATGGTATCTATTGACTTGGTGTAACATCCTCTTTCACAATATACAAAAAATTGGGCTAACTTTATAGTTGTCTTTTTTTTAAACTCAAAAATGTGATTTTTTTCCCAAAAAAAAGCGCTTGATAGACCGTTGCGCAAATACCGTGTGAAAAAATGTATTGCAATGATCGCCATTTTATTCTCTAGCGTGTTTTAAAAAAAAATATAATGTTTGGGGGTTCTAAGTAATTTTCTATAAAAAAAAAAAAAAAAACTGATTTTAACTTGTAAACAACCAATGTAAAAAAGGGTTCTGGGGGTTAAGGGGCTAAAAACTGTATAGATTTTAATACAACACGCCAAGTGTACTATATACCGTATGGACAGATATAAAGTGGACACTCAATACGCTGTGTGTGTGTATATATATATATATATATATATATATATCAGGCTGTATATATTTTAATACACCACATCAAGTGTACTATATACCGTATGTACAGTGTACACTATATATAGTATATATATATATATATATATGCATATACTAGACTGTATATAAATTTATATATATATATATATATATATATATATATATATATATATTTATATTTTTTATTTTCCTACACGAACCTGTCTGCACAAACTGACAGATAGATTTTATATTTCTAACCAATCTAGTTAGCTGTCTATTTTTGTACTTTTTTCTATTTATTAACACATTTAAGAAAGCTAGCTAGCTAAACTGCCTTTATTCAGGAACCTAAGCTATCGCTCTAACACCGCTGCCAACATACACTACATAGAGCCACTGTACAAGCGGCTTTATATAGTGTAGGGCTTGGATTGAGGCTGCTGTGCAGTGATTGGCTAAAGGCACCCTGCCTTTAGCCAATCAAAGCTCTCACAGTAGGCCGCCCGCTGATTGGCCAAAGCATGCAGGTCATGTGCATGCTTTGGCCAATCAGCGGGCGTCATTCCGCCGTGATTTGAAAACATTATGGGGTGCGCGAGGTTTCCCCAAACAATCAAACACCCGAACATAAAGCCCATCCCTATTTAAAATGATGTTCCAGAACACAATGGTCCTTCTTATTTCTAAATATAAGGAACAGATGGGTGACACGACACAGTCACTGATGGGAGATGGCTGACACACCATGGTCACTGATGGGTGAAGGGTGACACACCAGGGTCACTGATGGGTGATGGGTGACATGCCATGGTCACTGATGGGTGACGGGTGACACGCCATGGTCACTGATGGGTGACGAGTGACACGCCATGGTCAGTGATGCGTGACAGGCCACAGTCAGTGATGAGTGATGGGTGGCACGCCAAGGTCACTGATGGGTGACACCCCATGGTCACTGATGAGTGACACGCCACGGTCAGTGATGGGTGACGGGTGACAGGCCACGGTCAGTGATGGGTGACAGGCCACGTTCACTGATGGGTGACGGGTGACATGCAATGGTCACTGATGGGTGATGGGTGACATGCCACGGTCACTGATGGGTGACATGCCACGATCACTGATGGGTGACGCGTGACATACCACGGTCATACGCATGTGCCGTGCAAATGGGGGCAGTACCATTTGCAATCGGCCATGACTTTGTCACGGCCGATCACATGGTAAACAGCCATCACGAATGGCTGTTCACCCCCGTCGGTGCCGCAGTGTGTCCTGGGGACACGCCGCCACCAACAGAGCCGGGATGCGCATGCCCAATCGCACGCAATCCCGGCCTAAAGGGGCAATGTCATATGACATCGTCCCAGAACGAGATCCGTACCTCTCCGCCGTCATTTGATGGTGGGCGGACGGCAAGTGGTTAAAGTATCTTTGAGTGAAATTTGTCAAGTTTCTGATAACAGTATTAAATGTACTGACAAGATTTTTTTTTGTACAAATATTCATATAAAAATCTATTGTTGTATAGCCAGCTTAATGAGGATCTTCACCCTTGGAGCCAAAATGTGAACTTCAACAGCCACTAATTCTGTATAGGCAGTCCCTGGGTTACAAACAGAATCTTTAGGTTCTGTAGGTTTGTTCTTAAATTGAATTTGCAAGTTAGAACAGTTATATTTTTTATAAGTGTAACATTCAGTTTGCTATCTGTGCTCCTGTTCAGAAGATGTCAGCTCACTTTCTGTCCTTGTGACAATTGAATTTGAAAATTTAGGGTTCTTGTGGAAAGAAGGATTGGTGATAAAGCTTTAGTGGAGCAGTGTCTTACAAGTGCTGCTTTGTTTTGCAATCAACCCAACCAATATTGAAATCGTTTTTGGGGACAGATAGTACTTTGGATACCATATTCTAATCTAAATGATATATTTTATTTGTTTTTTAGAAATGAGAGAAAAATTGTGACAATTGTGAAAAAAGGCTATAAAAAAATAATAATAGTTATTTGCTGCTTGCCTGCTCAACAGGAGGGAGGGGCCAGGAGCACGGAAGAGGGATCTGAGAAGAGTAGGATCTGGGCTGCTCTGTGCAAAACCACTGCATAGAGCAGGTAAGTATAACATGTTTGTTATTTTTAACTAAATAAAAATAATAAAACAAATACTAAAAAAAATAAATAATGGACTATATGGATTAATTAATGTTTTTCTGTAGACCCAAGTGCACCTGTCCCTGAAGAGTGTATCAAATATACACGAAACGTGTGTTGGGCCAATTTGATGCACCTATTTTCTCTTTAACCACTTCAGCCCCGGAAGGATTTCCAGCTTTAGGACCGGATCCCTTTTTGCGATTCGGCACTGCGTCGCTTTAACTGAAAATTGCGCGGTCGTGCGACGTTGTACCCAAACAAAATTTGCGTCCTTTTTTTCCCACAAATAGAGCTTTCTTTTGGTGGTATTTGATCACCTCTGCGTCATTTCTTATCGCCGCTATAAACAAAAGAAGAGCGACAATTTTGCAAAAAAAACCCAAATTTCTTACTTTTTGCTAAAATACAAATCCAAAAAAAAAATATAAATTTTTTTTTTTTTTCACCGTTTTTGGCCGATGTATATTCTTCCTCATATTTGCGATAAAAAAAATCGCAATCGGGGTTTATTGATTGGTTTGCGCAAAAGTGGTCGCGTTTATGGATGATGAGAATTCATTTTTGGGGTTTTTTTTATTTTTTATTTTTTACTAGTAATGGCGGCGATCTGCGATTTTTAGCGGTACTGCGATATTTCAGCGGACATGTCGGACCATTTTGACACTTTTTTGGGACCATTGGCATTTATACAGCGATCAGTGCTATAAAAATGCACTGATTACTGTGTAAATGCCATTGGCAGTGAAGGGGTTAACCTGCAGGGGGCGCTCTAAGGGTTAACTATGTTCCCTGGGTGTGTTCTAACTGTGGGGGGACTGCCCTAGCTGGGGAAGGGAAGTGGTCACAGCCTCCGTATACAGGAAGGCTGTGATCACAGCCCTTCCCCCTCACACAGAATGGAGGTCCGTGTTTACATGCACGGACCTCCGTTCCTTCACTCTGGGGGGGCCATCGCGGGTAGCCGGCGGCAATAGAAGCTGCCGCACCCGCTCCCTGGCCCTCCCCGAACACAGTGAGCGCGCGGGCACGCCTCCGGCGGTGCGCGCTCACAGTGCGTGTTATCGCAGCCGCCGTCGTATGACGGCGATTTGCGATAACGAACCACCTTGTCGCTGTCAACCTGCGGTTGGCGGTCGGCAAGTGGTTAAGATGGTTTATTGATGTTAAATTTCTGAGTGTACTATATTGTTTGGTCGGAAAGTGTTCTTTACTCGGAAGATCCATGCTCCTCACCACATCATGGGCTTGTTGTGCCGCCAATTCCGTGTATGCATACATGGTTTGCAATATGTGATTGATACTCATTTGTGCATATACTTTGCTATGCTGTGATGCTTTTTGACAATAAAAGTGTTTTTTTTTCAACAGTGACTCATCTTTCAGTCACTAACACCCACCTCATTTAAAGTCCCACAATTCCCCTCCTTTCTGCAAAAGATAGCGGTACACTCTTCTGATGGAGAAAGTTCAACTATGAAGTACATAGAAATCATTTTCCAAGGTCTGTCAGGTATAGGCAGGGGTCTGAACAATCCCCAAGCTTTGTTACAGGTACTCTTACTCCGGATGCAGGTGGTGCATGCATTTACATAAGCGTTGCAATCTTTCTCCAATCCAGGCCACCAGAATAAGTGCTGTACAAGTTCCGTAGTTTTATGAATTCCAAAATGACCTGCCAAAGGGTGGTCATGACAAACTCCCAAGATCATTGCTCAAAGCTTTTCAGGTACAAAAATCTGCTCACCCTTCCATAACAGTCCATTCTTTGCTTGTAATGTGATCCCTGGAGGACTGAATATCTACATGGAGACTTGCTGTAACTGAGACAGAAGGTCAGTGTATAATAGTAAGTAGTTCCCCGCCGGTAAGATGGTGTCTGGAATTGGGATGTCTTTTGGATCCTTGGTGTTCAATGCATCAGTCTTGGTGTTCTTTGATCCGGGCCTGTAGGTGATATGGAATGTGGATCTTGAGAAGAAGAGTGCCCAACAAGCTTGGCATGGTTTGAGGCGTTTTGCGGATCGCAGGTATTCTAAATTCTTATGATCTGTGTAGATCAGTATCAGATGGGCCGCTCCTTCCAGCAAATACCTCCATTCTCCTAAAGCTTTCTGAAGCATCCGCCTCTATGATGTAAGGCAAGGCAGAGTATGGGTGACTCAGGACAGGAGCAACTGTAAACCGTCTTGTTAATATTTCGAAGGCAGCTTGCACCTCATCAGTCCAACAAAAATTGATACCTTGCTTGGTAAGCTGTGTAATGGGGTGAATGATGGCCAAGAAGTTCTTGATAAACTTACAATAAAAATTGGCAAAGCCCACAAAGCATTGCATCCCCTTCTTGACTGTGGGGTTTGCCAGCCCAGTATTGCTGAGACCTTCTGTGGATCCACGTTGATCCCATCAGTGGAGATGATCAGACCCAAGACCTGGATGCTCCATTGCTCAAAGTCACATTTCTCGGGTTTGGCATAAAGTCCATGCTTGCGGAGCCGACAAAATACACTTTTAACATGCTCCTGGTGTACCTCCAATAATGCTGAAAATATCAGCATGTCATCTAGATAGACGACAATGAAAATGTTCAGAAAGTCTTTGAAAATGTTGTTGACGAAGATTGCTGGGGCATTACAGAGGCCAAATGGCATGACTAATTACTCAAAGTGCCCAAATTGGGTACGGAATGCGGTCTTCTATTCATCCCCTTCTCATATATGAACCAGGTTATAGACTCCCCTTAAATCTAGTTTTGTGAAAATACTAGCTGATTTGAGTCTCTGTAACAGCTCAGGAACCAGGGGAAGGGGATAGCAATTTTTCACCGTTATCTTGTTCCTATCATGATAGTACACACATGGTCTCAGGAATGATCTTTCTTCTATACAAAGAATATACCTGCACTAGCCGGTGAGGTACAGGGATGGATGAATCCTTTCTGTAGATTTTCATCAATATAGTCCCTTAATACCCCTAATTCCCATTCCGATAAGGGGAAGATGTGCCTAAAGGGGATTTTGGACCCATGGAGGAGCTTGATGGAGCAGTCATTAGGTCTGTGTGGGGGCAGAGTGTCAGCTCCCCGTTTATTGAAAACGTCCAGATATTCATGGTAAGAATCCGTAACCACTTGACGTAATTCAGGATCTGCATTCATACACAGCAAGACAATAGATAATGGGGGTGATTTCTCTACGCAGTGCTTCTGACAGTACTGTGATGGGAACTTGATACTTCCGGATTTCCAGTCTATCTGTGGGTTGTGGGCCTATAGCCAGGGTAGGCCCAAGATGACAGGAAATAAAGGTGAATAAATTGCGTCCAAGCGCAGCAGCTCTCAATGGTTGGCAGAGGTGATGGTCAGTATTGGTGGAGTCTCTTTAGTTACCAGTTCTGATTTAATGTGAGACCCATCAGCCAGTGAATGAGTCACTGTTCTCTGGTTTGTAGCAAAATGTGCTGCCAAGCTGCGAAGGACTGGTCAATGAAGCAGCTACAAGCTCCAGAATCAATAATTGCAGTCACCGACACGGTTCTTCCCGACAGCTGGAAAGACACAGGCAGAGCAATATGAGCTGAGCAGGCAGACATGGCAGGCAGGGGTGACAGATTAAGTGAAGAAAGAGAAATACACTTACACAGCTTTGCGGGACATGTGCATACAAAGTGACTGGCTTCTCCACAATACAGGCACAGATGGTCAATCTGGATAGATATCGTGATCAAAGCTTCCAGAGAGCTTGGCACACCAACCCAGACAAGTTCATGTTTCAGACTTTCCGAGAGACTCAAGCAGAATTTATGACACAGGGCTGCATCATTCCAGCTGGTGTCTGCACTCCAGTGCCTAAAGTCAGTGACGTAGTCATTGGCTGCTCTGCAGCCTTGCTGGAGTGCTCTTCAGCCTTGCTGGAGTGCTGCCTCAGCAGTGGTGGTAAATTGTGGGTCATCATAAAGTTGTGCCATAGCGTTGAAGAAAGTTTGCATGGTGTTTAGATGTGCATTGCTCTCCTCTAACAGCCAATGGGCCTAACACTGAGGTTCCCCTTGGAGGAGGGAAATAATGAATCCCACTTTGGTGGTTTCCAATGAAAAAAGTCCATGGCTGAAGGGCAAAGTAGAGCTGACAGGCATTGCAGAAGGCTCTGAATTTACCCCAATCACCGGGAAAATAGCTCCAGGGTTAGTACCCTAGATTCACCCGAGGGGTAACATCATCACTGTATGGCTGGCTGATGTTCTGGCTTGAGTGGTGGAAGAAGCAGAATCAGATACAGAAGCTGGAGCAGTTGCTGAGGTGGTCATGGACTGTACTCGCTCCTCCAGATGAACATATCCATCCTGCAGTGACTTAACTGCTTGTGCAAGAGCAGTGGGATGCTCACATATGTATGGTTTACTGGGGTTATTTTTTCCTAATCACATTTTTTACATTCTCCTTTGGTCATAGATAGGCTTCCTTTTGAGAAAATGTGTCTGGCAAAAAATATTTGATTTTCATTACAATGATGAAAAAAGGAAAATCGAATGACAAATACTGTATTTTCCTTTCCTGATGAGCTCCAAGGCAGTACAGCTGGGTATAGGCTCCACCCCCATGCTTCCAGTACCTAACTCATAGAAATTTGAGCCCACCTACAACCTTGGCATTCTGTAACTAGTCCTACCAAGCTGGGTGGGATATCTGCTGCCATGGAGCTCATGAGGAAAAGAAAATTATGGTAAGTATTTGCCATTCGATTTTCCGTTTTCCGATGCCTCTGCCTAACTCAACTGTCCTTACAGCTGCTTCTATATAGTAATGAGCAATGAACATATATATTTTGATGTCCACGTAGCTGCCTTGCAGATCGTCTCTGAGACATGCAGCCTGCTGCCACTCTCATGGCCAAGGCCCTTCTAGTAAAGAGTGCCATGATTCCCCTGGCAAAGCCAAACCTTTCAGCTTGTAGGCCAGGGAGATGAGCTTCTCCAACCAAACGCCAATAATCTTATTGGAAGCCATGAAATCATTATGCATTCCACCTGAAATGACAAACAGATGCTCCAACTTCCTGATGTCAGAAGTCGCTTTGATTAAACATTTTAATGCTTGGCCCACATCCGATGGGCTTAGTTTAAAGAACACGAGTATGGGTTCTTTAAACCCTAAGGCCGCCAATACTGACTCTCTTCTGGCTGATGTAATTGCTATGCTCAATAGGGTTTAGGTCTGGAGACATGCTTGGCCAGTCCATCACCTTTACCCTCAGCTTCTTTAGCAATTCAGTGGTCATCTTGGATGGTTGTTTGGGGTCATTTTCATGTTGGAATACTGCCCTGCGGCCCAGTCTCCGGAGGGAGGGGATCAAGCTCTGCTTCAGTATGTCACAGTACATGTTGGCATTATGGTTCCCTCAATGAACTGTAGCACCCCAGTGCTGGCAGCACTCATGCAGCCCCAGACCATGAACTTCCATCACGATGCTTGACTGTAGGCAAGACACACTTGTCTTTGTACTCCTCACTTGGTTGCCGCCACACACGCTTGACACCATCTGAACCAAATAAGTTTATCTTGATCTCATCAGACCACAGAACATGGTTCCAGTAATTCATGTCCTTAGTCTGCTTGTCTCCAGCAAACTGTTTGTGGGCTTTCTTGTGCATCATCTTTCCTTCTGGGATGATAGCCATGCAGACCAAATTGATGCAGTGTGTGGCATATGGTCTGAGCACTAACAGGCTGATCCCACACCCCTTCAACCTCTGCAGCAATGCTGGCAGCACTCATATGTCTATTTCCCAAAGACAGCGTCTGGATTTGATGCTGAGCACGTGCACTCAACTGCTTTGGTCAACCATGGCAAGGCCTGTTCTGAGTGGAGCCTGTCCTGTTAAACCGCTGTATGGTCTTGGCCACAGTGCTGCAGCTCAGTTTCAGGGTCTTGGCAATCTTCCTATAGCCTAAGCTATCTTTATGTAGAGCAACAATTCTTTTTTTCAGATCCTCAGAAAGTTCTTTGCCATGAGGTGAAATGTTGAACTTCCAGTGACCAGTATGAGAGAGTGAGAGCGATAACACCAAATTTAACCCACCTGCTCCCCATTGCCACCTGAGACCTTGTAACACTAACGAGTCATATGACAATGGAGAGGGAAAATGGCTAATTATGCCCAATTTGGAAATTTTCACTTAGGGGAGTACTCACTTTTGTTGCCAGCGGTTTAGACATTAATGGCTGTGTGTTGAATTTTTTGAGGGGACAGCAAATTTACACTGTTATACAAGCCGTACACTCACTACTTTACATTGTAGCAAAGTGTCATTTCTTCAGTGTTGTCACATGAAAAGATATAATAAAATATTTACAAAAATGTGAGGGGTGTACTCACTTTTGTGAGATACTGTATATATATGCGTATCTGAAGTCTATGGGAGGTGAAGGTTAATATTAAATTCTTGTTATTTTCAGGTCTAATAGACAAGCTATTGTCAAAAAAAGGTCATGAGTAGAGTTGAGCAAACCCGAACTGTAAAGTTCGGGTTCGTACCGAACTTTGGGGTGTCCGTGACCTGGACCCAAACCCGGACATTTGAAAAAAGTTCAGGTTCGAGTTCTGTGTTTGGGTATTTGATCACGCCTGTTGAATAGCTGCAGGGCAGCCAATCAACAAGTGTTTCACTGGTTTGCCCTTAGAAGCCATCACAGCCATGCCTACTAATGGCATGGCTGTGATTGGCCAGTGCATCATGTGACCCAGCCTCTTTATAAGCTGGAGTCACTTAGTGCTGCATGTCCCATGCTCTCTGGGTAGTGTAGGGAGAGGATGCTGCTGGTGCTGTGAGGGACAGATTGCAGATAGGTAGAGATTACTACTACTACTGCTTTTAGGAACATATTGCAGATCTCATCCTGCATTACAGAACGATCTGACTGGACTAGGTAGAGTCTACTGCTTAGAGGGACAGATTATTGTTCTAAAATCATCTTCTAGTTCTATAGGGTCAGGTTCCTGCTGTTGCTGTAAGGGACAGATTATTGTTCTAAAATAAATAGTCATGAGGATCTGGGCACCACCATGAGGTACATGTACTGATGAAAATAAATAAATACATATTGTACAGCAGGGAGAGGGTCTTTCATGCTGGTTTGAATGCGTAATTGAAATGCACAAATACTTTAAATGACATGCTTGGGGTATACATAGTTACATAGTTGCATAGTTGGTAAGTCTGAAAAAGACACCAGTTCAACATGTGTGTGCATGTGTTTATGTCAATAGTACATTGTATACCCCTGTATCTTGTGATCATTAAAGTGCCCATCTAATAGTTTTTTGAAACGATTGATGCTCCCTGCTGATACCACTTCTTGAAGAAGAGAATTCCACATCCACGCCGCTCTAACAGTAAAGAACCCTCTGCACAGTTTAAGGTTAAACTGCTTCTCTTCTAATTTCAGTGAATGGCTGCATGACTTTTTAAATTCCCTTTCACTGAAACATTTTTCCCTATACTAGGGTCACCAGTATGGTATTTATACATCACTATCATATCCCCTCTCAAGCATCTCTTCTCCAGAGAGAATACATTCAATGCTTGTAGTCTTACCCCATAACTGAGATGTTCTAGTCCCTTTATTAGCTTTGTTGCTCTTCTCTGGACTCTCTCCAGTTCCAGCACATCCTTCTTGAGGACTGGTGGACAGAACTGGATGGCATACTCAAGAGTCTTGAAGAGTGGGAAAATTATAGTATTATCTCTGTAGTGAATCCCCTTTTTAATGCATGCCAATATTCTGTTGGCTTTGTTTGCAGCAGCTTCTCCAGCAGCAACATGCCATTGCTGAGCCTGTCATCCACTAGGATACCCTGGTCCTTTTCCACCCTAGATTCCTCCAGAGGTTCTCTCGCTAGCGAGTAACTTGCATTCATATTTTTAGCACCTAAATGCATTTTATATTTTTCAACATTAAACCTCATTTTCCATGTAGTTGCCCACCCCATAATTGTATTTAGATCTTCTTGTAAGGTTTCCACATCCTGTGCAGAAGTTATGGTCCTGCTTAGCATTGTTTAATCCACAAATACTGAGATTGAGCCCTTCCAATCCTCCATATCGTTTGTGACTAAATTAAACAGAATTGGTCCCAGGAGAGATCCTTGGGGGACCCCACTTACCACACAGGACCATTCTGAGTACTCTCTATTTATCACCACCCTCTGGACTCACCCCCGTAGCCAGTTTTCAATCCAGGTACTCACTCTTGGGTCCATGCCGACAGACCGCAGCTTGTAAAGTAAGCGTTTGTGGTGAACTGTATTAAATGCCTTTGCAAAATCCAGATAGACCACATCCACAGGCCTTCATTTATCTATATGGCAGCTCACTTCTTCATAGAATGTTAATAGATTGGTTTGGCAAGAACGATTCTCCATGAATCTTTTCTGATTACTAATGATACCATTTTCATTACCAAAATATTGGATATAGTCCCTTATCATCCCCTTGCAGACCATTGATGTTAGGCTGGCTGGCCTGTAGTTTCCAGGGATATATTTTGGCCGCTTTTTAAATATTGGTACCAGGTTGGCTTTTTTCCAATCAGCTGGTACCATCCCAGTCAGTAAACTGTCCATAAAAATGAGTAACAATGGTCTAGCTATCACCTAACTGGGTTCCTTAAGGGACCTCATGTGTAAGCCATTTGGTTCTGGTGACTTATTTATGTTAAGTCTATTTCTGATACTGTCTTCTGTTAGCCATGAGGGTACATTCTATGACGTATTAACATTACAATCTTGGTTACTATAAATGCATTTAAAACCTTTACCTTTTCTTTGTCTTTTGTAACCAAATTCCCTTCATCATCCTTTATAGGGACAATATGTTCTGGCCTCACTTTCTTACTGTTTATATATTTAACCACTTAGCAACCACCTGCAGTCATTATACGGCAATACTTTGCCGTTTGATACTGTTGTTATGGCATCAGATAGCTGCCATAACCCCGGTATCCTCTGAAACAGAGGGCGGTCCGCTTTCAGATTAAACTGGTCTATGTAGCAGAATCACCGTGAGACCACTTTTATCAGTGGCGGGAGAGAAATCCCCCTCCTGCAACTTTCCAGTCATCTCAGCCACTTAATGGAGCCATCAGTAGCGGCGGAGATGATCACATCCTTCTCCCTGAGAGACATGGAGCTGAGTGAGGGAAAGATGGCCCCTGTTCGGCTCCATAACATTGGAGCAATGTCAAACGTCATTTTTATCCAATGCTCTTAAAGGGGATTTTTTTTTTAAATGACATTTATTTATTTATTTTCTATTACACTTTAGTGTAAATGTTAGATCTGAGCTCTTTTTGACACCAGATCTCCCATTTAAGAGGTCCTGTCATGATGTTTTTCTATTACAGGGAATGTTTACATTCCTTGTAATAGGAATAAAACTGAGCCAATATTTTTTTTTAAAGACAGTGTAAAAATAAAAAATAAAAAGTAAAATGAATAAGGAAGCTTACACATAAAATATTACCACCCTGTGTCTAAAGTGCCGCAGCATGCGACCAAGCAGGGAGCTGGCAGCTGATTACCCAGGGAATTGCAGCCTATTGTTTTCTGGTGAATTGCCCGAGTGCACCGGAGTTGGTGCACTGGAAAATGTGAGTGTTTTTAATCTTTTTAATAAATAGAAATATTTTAAAAGGGATTCCGCACTATGTAGTTTCCTCTCTTCTATACATATCACCTTGATCCATATGTGGAGTCTGATACAGTGTATGCCTGAGGAGGATTCCCCATAGGGGAAAGTGTGACTTGGCCCATCCGGGGTCGCACCTGAAGGTGAGAGCATAGTGTAACCGGCGGTGGTGTGTGGTCCCACTGTGAAGCACATTAAGCTTGGAATCCATCTGCCTCAAATGTTGACAGCTCACACCAAGCACACTTTTTTCTTTGCACCATTTGCACAAAGAAGTAATACAATTTATTGCAACACATGAACTGTTTCAAGGACTTTCTAGTATCAGCAACAATTTTTAAATTTTTCACTTATCAAAGATTAAGATTGATTGCACATGCGTTTTATATTAATGCACTGAGTTTTATGCACTTTCGCACTTGGACGGTCCATTTTGGACGCATGAACTGTTTAAAGGACTTTCTATTATCAACAGTGATTTTACAATTTTTCACTTATCAAATATATATTATATTATATGAATGTTTTATGCACTTCTGCACTTTAGCCAAAGGGTGGCAATATTTTATGTGTAATTTTCTATTGCGCCGCACCAACTTATGATTTATTATTTGCTGGAGTATTGGGGATACTTATTTAGGTGTCAGGCAGCATCTGATTGTGATTAGAGCATATTAGCACAGTATTTTCAGATTTTAAATAAGAGAGCTTGCATGTAGCGAGCTTGCATGTAGAAGTGAACGCATATGTAAGTCCCGCCCACATATGAAAACGGTGTTCAAACCACACATGTGAGGTATCTCCGTAATCGTTAGCGTGAGAGCAATCATTTTCGTACTAGACCTCCTCTGTTATTCAAAATTGGTAACCTGTAGAAATTTTTAAACATCACTGATGGAGAATTTTAAGTGCCAAAGTTTGTCACTAATCCACGAGCGGGCACAATTTCAAAGCATGACATGTTGGGTTTCAATTTACTCAGCATAACATTATCTTTTGCATTATAGAAAATGGGCTAACTTTCCTGTTGTCTTATTTTTTATTTAAAAAAAGTGGATTTTTTTCAAAAAAATAGCGCTTGTAAGACTGCTGCGCAAATATGGTGAGACATAAAGTATTGCAACAACCTCCATTTCATTCTCCAGGGTGTTTGAAAAAAACATATAATGTTTGGGGGTTCTAAGTGATTTTCTATAAAAAAATGATTTTAACTTGTAAACAACTCTCAGAAAGAGGCTTGGTCCTTAAGTGGTTAAATAAATATTTGGGTTTTTTTTCTCTCCTCCGCTATGTGCCTTTTGTGATCTAGTTTAGCTGCCCTGATTGTATTCTTACACTTTTTATTGCATTTTTTGTATTGTTGGAATGCTGACAATGAACCCTCAGCCTTATATTTTTTGAATGCCTTTTCTTTTGCTTTTACAGTATATCACAAAAGTGAGTACACCCCTCACATTTTTGTAAATATTTTATTATACCTTTTCATGTGACAACACTGAAGAAATGACACTTTGGTACAATGTAAAGTAGTGAGTGTACAGCTTGTATAATGCTACAATGTAAAGTAGTGAGTGTACAGCTTGTATAACAGTGTAAATTTGCTGTCCCCTCAAAATAACTCAACACACAGCCATTAATGTCTAAATCGTATCCCAAAAGTATATTGGTCATCTCTAGAGTTGAGCGAACCCGGACTGTAAAATTCAGGATCATACTGAACTTTGGGGTGTCCGTGCCCCGAACCCAATCCCGGACATTAAAAAAAAAGTCCGGGATCAGGTTCGGTATTCGGGTATTTTTGCCGCCTTTTCTATAGCTGCTGGGCAGCCAATCAACAAGCTTTTCACTAGTTTGCCCTCAGAAGCCATCACAGCCATGCCTACTAATGGCATGGCTGTGATTGGCCAGTGCATCATGTGACGCAGCCTCTATATGGGGCTGGAGTCATGTAGAGCCGCATGTCAGATCGTCTCAGACTAGAGTATGGAGAGCTTAATGCCGCTGCTGTGAAGGAAGGATTAGCGTTCAGCACAACCATCTAAGACTGCATTAGGGAGACCTTCATTGCGGTCCTGTGAGGGACACATTAGTGTTCAGAACAATCTTATAGTGCATTAGGGAAATGTTCCTATTGTTGCTCTGAGGGAGACATTAGCGTTCAGAACCATCTTATAGTGCATTAGGGAAACGTTCTTGTGGGTGCTCTGAGGGACAGTTTATCGTTCTAAAAACAACTACAACTGCAATAAGGCCAGGTTCCTGTTTGTGCTCTGAGGGACAGTTTATCGTTCTAAAAACAACTACAACTGCATTAGGGCCAGGTTCCTGTTGGTGCTTTGAGGGAGAGATTATCGTTCTAAGAACAACTACAACTGCATTAGGGCCAGGTTCCTGTTGGTATTCTGAGGGACAGTTTATCGTTCTAAAAACAACTACTACTGCAATAGGGCCAGGTTCTGGTTGGTGCTCTGAGGGAGAGTTTATCGTTCTAAAAACAACTACAACTGCAATAGGGCCAGGTTCCGGTTGGTGCTCTGAAGGACAGTTTATCATTCTAAAAACAACTACAACTGCAATAGGGCCAGGTTCCTGTTTGTACTCTGAAGGACAGTTTATCATTCTAAAAAAAAACTGCAACTGCATTAGGGAGAGGTTCCTGTTGGTGCTTTGAGGGAGATTTTATTGTTCTAAAAACAACTACAACTGCATTAGGGCCAGGTTCCTGTTTGTGCTCTGAGGGAGAGATTATCGTTCTAAAAACAACTACTACTGCATTAGGGCCAGGTTCCTGTTGGTGCTCTGAGGGACAGTTTATCATTCTAAAAGCAACTACAAATGCATTAGGGCCAGATTCCTGCTTGTGCTCTGAGGGAGAGATTATTGTTCTAAAAACAACTACTACTGCATTAGGGCCAGGTTCCTGTTGGTGCTTTGAGGGAGAGTTTATCGTTCTAAAAACAACTACTACTGCATTAGGGCCAGGTTCCGGTTGGTGCTCTGAGGGAGAGTTTATTGTTCTAAAAACAACAACTACTGCATTAGGGCCAGGTTCCTGTTTGTGCTCTGAGGGACAGTTTATCGTTCTAAATACAACTACAACTGCATTAGGGCCAGGTTCCTGTTGGTGCTCTGAGGGACAGTTTATCGTTCTAAAAATAACTACTACTGCAATAGGGCCAGGTACCGGTTGGTGCTCTGAGGGAGAGTTTATCGTTCTAAATACAACTACAACTGCATTAGGGCCAGGTTCCTGTTGGTGCTCTGAGGGAAAATGTATGGTTCTAAAAACAACTACTACTGCATTAGGGCCAGGTTCCGGTTTGTGCTCTGAGGGAGAGTTTATCGTTCTAAAAACAACTACTACTGCATTAGGGCCAGGTTACTGTTTGTGCTCTGAGGGACAGTTTATCTTTCTAAAAACAAATACAACTGCATTAAGGCCAGGTTCCTGTTTGTGCTCTGAGGGAGAGATTGTCATTCTAAAAACAACTACAACTGCATTAGGGCCTTGTTCCTGTTGGTGCCCTGAGGGACAGTTTATCGTTCTAAAAACAACAACTACTGCATTAGGGCCAGGTTCCTGTTTGTACTATGAGGGAGAGATTATCTTTCTAAAAACAACTACTTCTGCATTAGGGCCAGGTTCCTGTTGGTGCTCTGAGAGACAGTTTATCGTACTAAAAACAACTACTACTGCAATAATGCCAGGTTCCTGTTTGTGCTCTGAGGGACAGTTTATCGTTCTAAAAACAACTACTACTGCAATAGGACCAGGTACCTGTTTGTGCTCTGAGGGACAGTATATCGTTCTAAAAACAACTACAACTGCATTAGTGCCATGTACCTGTTGGTGCTTTGAGGGAGATTTTATTGGTCTAAAAACAACTACAACTGCATTAAGGCCAGGTTCCTGTTTGTGCTCTGAGGGAGAGATTGTCGTTCTAAAAACAACTACAACTGCATTAGGGCCAGGTTCCTGTTGGTGCTCTAAAGGGACAGTTTATCGTTCTAAAAACAACTACTACTGCATTAGTGCCAGGTTCCGGTTGGTGCTCTGAGGGAAAGTTTATCGTTCTAAAAACAACTACAACTGCATTAGGGCCAGGTTCCTGTTGGTGCTCTGAGGGACAGTTTATCGTTCTAAAAATAACTACAACTACAATAGGTCCAGGTTCCTGTTGGTGCTCTAAAGGACAGTTTATCGTTCTAAAAACAACTACTACTGCAATAGGACCAGGTACCTGTTTGTGCTCTGAGGGACAGTATATTGTTCTAAAAACAACTACAACTGCATTAGGGCCAGGTTCCTGTTGGTGCTCTAAAGGACAGTTTATCGTTCTAAAAACAACTACTACTGCAATAGGACCAGGTACCTGTTTGTGCTCTGAGGGACAGTATATCGTTCTAAAAACAACTACAACTGCATTAGTGCCATGTACCTGTTGGTGCTTTGAGGGAGATTTTATTGGTCCAAAAACAACTACAACTGCATTAAGGCCAGGTTCTGTTTGTGCTCTGAGGGAGAGATTGTCGTTCTAAAAACAACTACAACTGCATTAGGGCCAGGTTCCTGTTGGTGCTCTAAAGGGACAGTTTATCGTTCTAAAAACAACTACTACTGCATTAGTGCCAGGTTCCTGTTGGTGCTCTGAGGGAGAGTTTATCATTCTAAAAACAACTACAGCTGCATTAGGGCCAGGTTCCTGTTGGTGCTCTGAGGGACAGTTTATCGTTCTAAAAACAACTACAACTGCATTAAGGCCAGGTTCCTGTTTGTGCTTTGTTTGTGCTTTGTTTTAAAAACAATTACAACTGCATTAGGGCCAGGTTCCTGTTGGTGCTCTGAGGGAAAATTTATGGTTCTAAAAACAACTACTACTGCAACAGGGCCAGGTTCCGGTTTGTGCTCTGAGGGAGAGTTTATCGTTCTAAAAACAACTACTACTGCATTAGGGCCAGGTTCCTGTTGGTGCTCTGAGGTGCAGTTTATCGTTCTAAAAACAACCACTTCTGCAATAGGGACTAGTTCCTGTTTGTGCTCTGAGTGACAGTATATCATTCTAAAAACAATTACAACTGCATTAGGGCCAGGTTCCTGTTGGTGCTTTGAGGGAGATTTTATTGTTCTAAAAATAACTACAACTGCATTAGGGCCAGGTTCCTGTTGGTGCTTTGAGGGAGAGATTGTCGTTCTAAAAACAACTACAACTGCATTAGGGCGAGGTTCCTGTTGGTGCTCTGAGGGACAGTTTATCGTTCTAAAAACAACTACTACTGCATTAGGGCCAGGTTCCTGTTGGTGCTCTGAGGTGCAGTTTATCGTTCTAAAAACAACCACTTCTGCAATAATGCCAGGTTCCTGTTTGTGCTCTGAGTGACAGTATATCGTTCTAAAAACAATTACAACTGCATTAGGGACAGGTTCCTGTTGGTGCTTTGAGGGAGATTTTATTGTTCTAAAAACAACTACAACTGCATTAGGGCCAGGTTCCTGTTGGTGCTTTGAGGGAGAGTTTATCGTTCTAAAAACAGCTACTACTGCAATAAGGCCAGGTTCCTGTTTGTGCTCTGAGGGACAGTTTATTGTTCTAAAAACAACTACAACTGCATTAGGGCCAGGTTCCTGTTGGTGCTTTGAGGGAGATTTTATTGTTCTAAAAACAACTACAACTGCATTAGAGCCATGTTCCTGTTGGTGCTTTGAGGGAGAGTTTATCGTTCTAAAAACAAATACAACTGCATTAGGGCCAGGTTCCTGTTGGTGCTCTGAGGGACAGTTTATCATTCTAAAAACAACTACTACTGCAATAGGGCTAAGTTCCTGTTGGTGCTCTGAGGGAGAGTTTATCGTTCTAAAAACAACTACTACTGCATTAGGGCCTTGTTTCTGTTGGTGCTTCTCTGGATTTTGTTTGAGGATGGGGGATTTTGGTGTTTGCATTTTTGTGGCTAATGTATATTATTTTGGGTAGATAGGGTCCCTCTTTTATGCTGAACTGATTTTTTTTTGCAGCAGGGCTTCTCTATAGAAAAGTGTGCTTCTGTTTCATGTGTGACTAACTGAATTTGTCTATGTGGATCTGAGTTATTGATTTTTTATATACAACAAGCGCTCTATGACCAACTTATATATTGACTTGAGTGGATGGAGGATTGGGGGATTCATGAAGAGATCATTTGAAGAACACAAAGGAGGAAACTTCTTACATGTCAAGAGGGGGGGATTTATTGTATTTAGTATTGTGAGGGACTTGATCATCACATGTTGCACATGATTTAAGGGAATATGAGCATTTTTCACATTCTTTACACTTTTATTGTGGGATGAGTTTTTGTATGTTAAATCATTGGAGATCTATGTATTCATCTTACACTTTTTGGCACTTTATTATTTGCACATTTAATATGTATTGTGTAAGATTATTTTCATTAAAGTGGTTGTCAACCCGTGACAACCACTTTAACCTACAGGTAAGCCTAGAATAAGTCTTACCTGTAGGTGCCCTGCATATCTCCCAAACCTGCACGGTTCAGGAGATATGCAGTTCCCTAGATGTGCCAACGTCATTTGGCACATGCGCAGTGAAGAAATGGCCTTTTCTTCACTGAGATTGTGCCGTGACAACACGCGACTCCAGCCAGTCGCAGAGCTGGAGATTGTGGCCCCGGAAGGAAGAGGGGCTGAAGATGGATGCTGCCTGCACAGGGGACATCGATGGACGTCGCTGGCTTCGTTTGCAGGTAAGTGACATGCGTAGTAGCCCATTATGCTTCTACTTTGCAGGGGAATGTAGAGGAAGTAAACCCCATCAGAGTTTACTTCCTCTTTAAGATTATATTTATTTGAGTATAATTGATTAATAATATAGAGTATTTTGGGGTTTATTTATATATTTTTTTTATTTTTATGCAGCATTGTTCTTAGTATATATGATTAGAATACTTATAGGAAGGGATTGGGGGGATTGTTACTTCTTAATCTTTTTAGCTTTTAATATTAAATGTCTGATTAGAACACTGGTGTCAAACTGGCAGCCCTCCAGCTGTTTCGGAATTACAAGTCCCATGAGGTATTGGAGGGCTTACCGTTACAAGCATGAATCCCACAGGCAGAGGCATGATGGGACTTGTAGTTCTGCAACAGCTGGAGGGCCACCAGTTTGACACCCCTGGACTACAAGATCTTGGAGATGGCAGATATACCCTATTATGGGGCCCTTATGGGTAAGAACATTCATTTCAAAACATATTAAGCTAACATAATTCTAATGTTTAATGTCTTCTTCAGAATATATCCTATGATTGATCAATGAGCTCCTGGTACCTGTTTTTAGCTTTAGAATATATCATATCAGGATCTGGCAAGGTGTGGGGTAGTAGTGCTGTCTCTGTAGGATTCTATGGGGAAACCAAAAGGCTCCCATGTGGAAGCAGTTTACAAAGAAATATATACAAGGAGAAATATTTTTCATTAGGTCCTAGGAAGAAAATATGCTTTAAAATGAAGTCAACTTATCACTTAAAATTTGAAATTACTGAGAACATGCTCCCATCAACTTTAACTAATATTAAAGCGGAGCTCCACCCAAAAGGGAAAGCTCCGCTTGTTCACACCTTCCCCCGTCCACTGCCACATTTGGCACTTTTGGGGGGGAGAGGTGACCTGGTTTTGCCAGGTACCAGCTCCCAGTGTCTGGTAAGATTTCCACACAGCGATCTATGTCTATGTCTAGCCCTTCCTCCTCCCCCATTGCCTTTTGGGACCTGTGTGTGTCCCAGAAGGTGGCGAGACCATTTAGAAAGTGCAGCACGACTCGTGCATGCGCAGTAGGAAACCGACTGTGAAGCCATACATCAACAAAATGTATTTATTAATATAGCCAGATACATCAACATACATGTAATTAAGGTGACCCTGACACTAAAAATGCACTAGAAGCAGCCTATAAAAGAACACTATAATAATATAATATTTATCTTCCTGGAAGGTGGTGAGTGAAATCTTCCCTCTCTTGAAGAGTGATGGTCGGCTCTGGTATCTGACAGTTTAGGATGATTTGTATACTTTGCCCCCCCCCCTCACCAAGTGATTACATTGTTCTGTAGTGATGGAACCGCTGGTAGGAATAACTACTACACCCAACAAGGGACATGGTTTCCAACAAACCCAACATGTCTGATACCAGCAATGTCCAGAGCAAAAATTAAACTCACTGTCCATCTGGAGAGGGAAGTATTAAATGTTAAAAATGAACAGTGTTCATTCTCAATACACTAGCAAAATATGAAAATTAACAATTACACAGATAATGCTATAACTATTGGTAACCCAGTGTTGTTTCATACATATTAGTGGATAACTATTTTTTTATTCAGGTCAGGTCTGAACAGAATTATGTAACATTTTGGGAAAAATATACAGCCAAGAAGTCCAGAACCTGATGCCATTATAGCAAAAACCTCCACAGCCACCATGTATTTCCCTCTGGTGCTCAGATAGGCCGGGATCATGGCAATCCAGACACTGCAGAACACCAGCATGCTGAAGGTGATGTACTTGGCCTCATTAAAACTGTCCGGTAATGTCCTGGCTAAATAAGCGATAATGAAACTCACAGCTGCCAGAAGCCCCATATAGCCTAGGACAGAGTAGAAGCCGATAACCGAACCCTCATTACACTGAATGATGATCTTCCCCTGATAAGAGTGAGTGTCCCAATCCTGGAAGGGGGGAGAAATAGACAACCAAGTGACACAGATTATGACTTGAACCAGTGAGAGGACACAAATGATAACATTGGGCAGTTTGGCTCCCATCCATTTCTTCCAGGTACTCCCAGGTTTGGTAGCTTTAAAAGCAATACACACCATGATACTTTTGGCAAGTAGAGAAGAGATGCCAACTGAGAAGATGACACCAAAAGAGGTTACACACAGCATGCAGGTTACATCTACTGGACGGCCGAGGAATAAGAAGACACAGAGGAAGCTCAGCATGATGGAGACCAGGAGAAGATAGCTCAGGTTCCGATTATTAGCTTTAACAATGGGGGTGTCCTGGTAATGTATAAATATCCCCAATATTAAACCAGTCAGAAGACAACAGAGGATGGAGACAGCTGAAAATACTGCAACAATGGGATCATCAGTGTAGGAGAGAAATTCCACCACTCTTGGAACACACCGATCCTTCTTCTCATTTGGCCATTCATCATCAGGACATTTCATGCAGTTTTCACTGTCTGCAGGAAGAACAATACAAACACAATGAGCATCAGGATCAGAGCTTCTGAGGAAACAAATTGTCTTGTGTTGTCTCAGAGCTAGCAAACAGATTTCCACGAATACATTGGACTGGGACCTGAAATGGTTATACATTGTTGGGCTTTGTGATGCACGGCTATTGCGGATGGTTCAAGGACAGAGAGATGGGCATGTGTGGAGTTGTGCAGGCATGTGGGGCGTGTGGACCCCGTGTGTTTGAGGGTCCACTGGGGCATCTACACATGCCGTGCGCCTATTGTCAAACAGATGAAATATTCTGTGAAACTTTGCATGTCTTTAGACCCTCTTTACGTCCTTTTTTAGTATGGGTTGGTTATATGAAGATGAAGTTATATGACATTTATGTTTTACCTGTCCTGTCCTGTACATTCACCTTTTGTAACATGTTACTGTAGCACCACCCCCTGCAACCCCCCCCACCCCCCATCGTGACAGCGAACAGGGGATCTTCTAACCCCTCTCGCTATCACAATTTTAAAAAAAGCAGCTGTGTGGGGCTCCACCCGTCATGTCATTCATACAGAGTTCTGTGAATGGGAAACTACAAGTCCTGGCAGCCTTTGTGGCAATCAGCTTGTAGCTCTCAATGAGCTACCAGAGCACTGTTGAGCACTCTGATAGTTCATTGATCCTTCCTGCCAGTGTGAAACTTCCTGCCCATTTGATGTGCCAGCAGACAGCGTACACCCTGACAGTCTTTAGGAGTCCTGCATGGCATCCATGATCTACTGATCGTGGGTGCAATGCTTTCCATAGATTCTCCCCCCCCCCAGCACTCTGTTACAGGTAGATTGCAGGTGCAATGCTTTCCAGGCTCCTACAAAAAAATAATCAATGCACATTTTCTTGCCTGCAAAAGTCCAGAAAGTGCTGTGTGTTGTCAGCCCGCAATAGAGATTAAGAATTGAGAGCATTTCTGGCAGATAAACCAGTCATTTACTATTGAAATGAATCATGTTCATGTATTGCAGAGATGTCCTGCATGTGTTTTTTTTACCCTGACATACACTTTAACCACTTGCCGACCGCCGATCGGCATCTGACGGCGGCAAGGTGGCTCGATAACGCGGATCGCCGTCATATGACGGCGGCTGCGGGATTGAGCCTAGTGAGCATAGAGAAGAACAGGGATATGGTTTCGCTCTGCTATAGTTTCACATAGAGTTTTTAGATGACTTTAGAACAGTGATATGATATCAGAGCGAAACCATATCCCTGTTCTTCTCTATGCTGTAGTTTCACACACAGTTTCCAGATGTTTGCAGAACAGTGATATGGGTTCGCCCCGGCCCCGCTTGGGTATAGTGACAAGACGTTTGTAGACCTTTGACACAC
>BLSH010501215.1:53119-65476 GCA_018402905.1 Glandirana rugosa | reverse complement strand
TATGCTGTAGTTTCACACACAGTTTCCAGATGTTTGCAGAACAGTCTGTCGCGGATTTTAGTTAAAGTGTCACACACAGTTTCCAGATGTTTGCAGAACAGTGATATGGGTTCGCCCCGGTTTTTGTTAAAGTGTTACACACAGTTTCCAGATGTTTGCAGAACAGTAGTTCAGTTTGTCCCGGTTTGAATTAAAGTGACACACACAGTTTCCAGATGTTTGCAGAACAGTACTTCAGTTTGTCCCGGTTTGAGTTAAAGTGACACACACAGTTTCCAGATGTTTGCAGAACAGTAGTTCAGTTAGTCCCGGTTTTATTTAAAGTGACACACACAGTTTCCAGATGTTTGCAGAACAGTGATATGGGTTCTCCTGGCTTATTTATACTTTTTTGACACAGTTTGAAGATGATTTTAGAACAGTTATATGGCTTCTACCGTTAATTAATACTTTTCAGACCCAGTTTGAAGATGGTCCACATCCACCTCCATTTTTGATTTTTTTATGTTTTTATTTTTTTTAAATGCTTTTAGTTATTTCCCTGTCCCCATTTCTTTGTAGGGCACTTGTCCCACCCTTACCCCCATGTCCTTCCTTTTGCAGACCTCTAGGACTTTCCAGGACTTTTTCACAGCCATTTTTGTGCCTAAAAGTCCGGGTCCCCATTGATTTCAATGGGGTTCGGGGTCCGGGACAAATTTCGGTTTTGGGTCCGGACCCAAACCCGGACTTTGTCCCGAAGTTTGGCCGAACCAGCAGAACCCGGACTTCCAGAAGTTCGCTCAACTCTACTTATAATAGAAAGTCTTCTAATTGTATTAGGGTTGTTTTTATTTATTTATTTGGAAGGGGTCCCTGATAGCCTTGGTGGTCTTGGTTTGCAGTCCACATCAACAAAGAAAGAGAAAAATGGACACTCTATGTAAAACTCAATAAAACTATTTTGAACAGGAGAAAAATGGACACAACATTGTCCTAGGTGCGAGAGTGCTGGGAGGAAAAACTATAAATAATCTATAAGGACCCTCTCACATGGACTTTCTGATGAGGTCCACCTATCAGTTTTTCAGGTGGACTTAATCAGAAGCTCCAATTCTCCATGTGTTCATTTACATCTACCTACCTTCAAGTCCACAATAGTACTGATATATCACCTGGCACATGCGCAGTGGTTCAATCCCGGATCATGGCTCTCGGTACCCAGCTGCTATGAGCGGCCTGGAAAACTATGTGATTGCTATGATCATACATAGCAATCATATGATATTCATGTACGCAAACTGTCACGAATTGCTTTTCATTTGTGACAGCTTGATTACTGTGGTGATACTATCATTGGATCACAGCTATCACAAGGTACCTGGCTACCTGTACCATGTGAATACATAGTTACATAGTAGGAAAGGTTGAATAAAGACAATAGTCCATCCAGTTCAACCTGTGTAGGTGTACATGAAAGGAAACAAAGAGAGAGGCACCTCTAAGTGTAGAATTTACAAACTATTTATTGGAAAACTTCCAGATGGCAACTCACAATTAGGTGGAATGTAGTGGGCACATCAAAAGTAAGACGATTGTCATCGGTGGGATCTCAATCCCTCTCCTCTGCTGAGCCAGACAATGTGCTTTTGTTTTACGAAATTTCTTCATTAACCGCTTGCCGACCGCTGGTCGGCAATTGACGGCGACAGAGTGGCTCTGTAACGCAAATCGCCCTCATACGACGGCGGGCGCGATACAGAGCCACTGTGAGCACGCGCGCGCGCCGCCGGAGGCGCGCGCTCACTGTGTCTGGGGGGGTCCAGGGAGCGGGTGCGGCGGCTTCGATTGCCGCCGGCCATCCGCGATGCCCCCCCCGGAGCGAATGAGCGGAGGTCCGTGTAAGTAAACACGGACCTCCGCTCTGTGTGAGGGGGAAGGGCTGTGATCACAGCCTTCCTGTAAGTGAAGGCTGTGACCACTTCCTTTCCCCAGCTAGGCAAGTCCCCCTACAGTTAGAAGACGCCCAGGGAACATACTTAACCCTTAGCGCGCCCCCTGCAGGTTAACCCCTTCACTGCCAATGGCATTTACACAGTAATCAGTGCATTTTTATAGCACTGATCGCTGTATAAATGCCAATGGTCCCAAAAAAGTGTCAAAATGTTCCGACATGTCCGCTGAAATATCGCAGTACCGCTAAAAATCGCAGATCGCCGCCATTACCAGTAAAAAATAAAAAAAAATGAAAAACCCCAAAAATGAATTCTCATCATCCGTAAACGCGACCACTTTTGCGCAAACCAATCAATAAACGCCTATTGCGATTTTTTTTATCGCAAATATGAGGAAGAATAGAAATCGGCCAAAAACGGTGAAAAAAAATGTTTTTTTATATTTTTTTTTTGCATTTGTATTTTAGGAAAAAGTAAGAAATTTGGTTTTTTTTGCAAAATTGTCGCTCTTCTTTTGTTTATAGCGGCGATCAGAAATGATGCAGAGGTGATCAAATACCACCAAAAGAAAGCTCTATTTGCGGGAAAAAAAGGACGCAAATTTCGTTTGGGTACAACGTCGCACGACCGCGCAATTGTCAGTTAAAGCGACGCAGCGCCAAATCGCAAAAAGGGCTCCGGTCCTAAAGCTGGAAATCCTTCCGGGGCTGAAGTGGTTAAAAAAATTACAACTTCAAAAAACTCACCATGCCTCTTACAAAATACCTCAGACTGTTTACTTTCCAAAAATGGGCCATTTGAGGGGTATTAGTACTGTCGTGGCATTTTAGGGCCTCAAGAAATGAGATTGTTGTTACATCAGGATTGATCTATTTTCAAATATACATAAGTAGCAGGTTACACTTTGGCCTCTTTGGTAAAAATAACCAAAATCAATGCATATTATTTAGTTTGTAGGAAAGTTATAGAGTCTACAAACTATGGTATAGATTTAAAAATCGATCATTCCTGATATACTGACGGCCTATCTCATTTTTTGAGGCCCTAAAATGTCAGAAAAGTGCAAACACCCCCAAATGGCCCATTTTTGGAAAGTAGACACCCTGAGGTATTTAGTAAGAGGCATGGTGATTTTTTTTGAAGTTGTAATATTGTGGCACAATTTTTTTGTGAAAATTAAGTAATTAAATAAAATGTGTTATTTTATTCACATTTTTTTTACATAGTGTCACCAGTGGAGTAGCGTCATCAGATGACTGGTGTGGCGGTGATCAGGGAGACTGACTGGTGACTGTATGTAAAAAAAAAAAATGTTGTTCAATTTGGTAAACTTTTTTTTACAACTTTTTAAAAACATTTACATAGTTTAGTAGTTCAATGTCAACATAGTACCACTGTACTACTCTGTGGATGGGGGGGGGGGGGGTTATCAGAGTTTTTCTTACACTGTTATTGCTTTCTATATATGACAGCTTTCTTATTGTTGACATGCTGTGATTGGCTACAGCTTATCACATGGTACATGGTGCCAGGTACCATGTGTTAGCTGAGGGCCAATCACAACATCATAACAGTAAGCAAGCTGATCATGACTGAAAGCCGTAGAGATCACATGACAACCTGGCTGCTCACAGTGTGATCCACTGTTTTCACCAATCACAGTGGTCACAGGGTTGCACCAATGCACATGTGCATTGCAATGAACCAGTACGTTGCGGTGCCTGTTGCTATCTCCAGCTCACGGTATATTTACTGTGAGCGGGTCAGCGCATGGCTAAGGGAGTGTACAATGTTTCTTTGTTTTTTTATTTCAATCATTATTTAGTGTAAATGAAGTACAACCATATGACAATTATAAGAAAATAAATCTTCATCTATGCATTTAATCCATAAAGAGTACAGACCATTGGAGAATACAACACTCTCTCTGAATTGGTCCAATCATGGGGAGAATTAAATGGTGGAAATGTTTCATTCATCTTCTAGTCCTCCACTATCTATTGGAGGTGTCAGGGATGAGGGATTGGAGATCGGAGAGATTTGTAGGAAAGGGGTCGGGTGAGATGGGGATAGAAGAGGTCAGAGATGATGAGATATTGGGGGAGGAGAAGGAAAGGAGGAGAAGTCTGTATTTATGAAAAGAGAGTGATGGGAACAAAGGTGGGTGCGATAAAGAGGTAGAGAAGGTGGTCTAGATGTGGTTAGGAAGGGTTGGTGGGCAGGTTCAGAGTGGGGGGAGGGTATTGTCCTTTAGGAAATGGGTGGGGTGAGATGGGGCTAAAATAGGTCAGAGGTGATGAGATATTGAGGGAGGAGGCGGAAACAGAGGAGAAGTCTGCATTTAGAGGGTGATGGGAACAAAGGTGGGTGCGATAAAGAGGTAGAGAAGGTGGTCTAGATGTGGTTAGGAGGGGTTGGTAAGCAGATTCAGGGAGGGTAATGTCCTTTAGGAAAGGAGTGGAGTGAGATGGGGATGGAAGAGGTCAGAGATGATGAAGTATTGGGGGAGGTAGAGGAAGTTGAGGAGAAAGTTTAGGGAGGGAGTATTGTCTTTTAGGCATATTTTCAAGTAAATAAAACACAATATAAATTCAATTTCCCTAACAATGACCTTCTTTTATTTTATATTCTTTTTATTAACTTCCTTTAACAGACCAAGCTCTCCAGCAAATGTGGCAGTTATGGGGTTGACACTGAAACTGAAACTATTTACCACTGACAGGGGTGCTTACAATAGTAAAATTGTATTTATTTATGTAAAATCTTTATCCCAAAAAGGAAAAAAACTATTTACTGTAACTTTAGAAAGTGTTCTGGAGTTCTGCTTTAATTTTTAGTCAAGTCCATCTAAACCTGCTAGTCCATCTAAAGCCGGGTACACACGATCAGATTATCAGACAAATTTTTGTCCATTTTTTTGTTGCATGCTAGTCTCATATCAAAAAAGAAGAGGTTACTCAACATCTGAAAACTCTTATACAACAGAATTCAACATCAGAAGTGATCAGGGCTGGCCCTACCATGGGTCCCAGTGGGTCCAATGGACCCAGGCAGCACTTTGAGAGGGGCAGGAAATTGAACCACAGCTGTCTCTCCTTCTCTTCTATTTACCCATGAAATTGAAGACCAAGATTTTTATTCCAGCAGTTTTGTGTGTCATGAAGACAACTGCCCCCCGGTCCGCTCCGCCTGCCCCTATAATACTTAAGCCTGCCCCTAAACTGTCCTAGCCTGCTCCTATACTGCCCTAGCCTGTCTATATACTGCGTATATACTACCCTAGATTGTCCACATACTGCCTTAGCCTGAGCATAAGGTTGTGAGGTTGTCTATATACAACCCTAGTCTATCTGCGTACTACCCTAGCCTGTCTATATACTACCCTAATCTGTCTATATACTACCCTAGCCTGGCCATATACTACCCTAGCCTGCCAATATACTACCCTAGCCTGCCAATATACTACCCTAGCCTGTCCATATACTACCCTAGCCTGTCCATATACTAACCTAGCCTGTCTATATACTATTCTAGCCTGTCCCTATACTGCCCTAGCCTGTCTATATACTACCCTAACCTGTCTATATACTACCCTAACCTGTCTATATAATACCCTAGCCTGTCCTTATACTACCCTAGTCTGTCCATATACTACCCTAGCCTGTCTATATACTACGCTAGCCTGTCCATATACTACCCTAGCCTGTCCATATACTACCCTAGCCTGTCTATATACTACCCTAACCTGTCTATATACTACCCTAGCCTGTCTATATATTACCCTAGCCTGTCCATATACTACCCTAGTCTGTGCATATACTACCCTAGCCTGTCTATGTACTACCCTAGCCTGTCTATATACTACCCTAGCCTGTCTATATACTACCCTAGCCTGTCTATATACTACCCTAGCCTGTCTATGTACTACCCTAGCCTGTCCATATATTACCCTAGCCCGCCCCTTGGAATTTAACATAAATGTATGTCAAATAATTTTGTATATAGACAAGGTGCTGTTGCATGTAAATCTGACTTTCTGATACATTTTTATTTTTAATTTTAATTATCATGATATAAAATAATGGATGGGGGGAGGGATTCAGAATCGGCTGTCGAAAGCACCATACTAGTGATTAGAAAATCAGCAGATCGTTTGTCGGACTAAAGTTTCCTTCTGATTTTCTGATCGTGTGTATGGGCCTTAACACTCCCCTCCCCCCAGACTGACTATGCTGCTGTCCAGTCATGTCCCCCTTGCTCCTCCATCCAGAGTGGAGACACTCTAAAGTAGGAAGTGAGCTACTGGCCAGATCATCAGGTGAAAAATAAAGGAGAAAAATGCTGAAAAAAATAAAAGGCAGCCACCACATTTAGGGATTAGTAAGGTGCAATATACAGTATTACAGTTTTTGTTTTTGGGATTAGATACACTTTAAGGTCATGCATGCTCAGTAATGTGCCAGTATAACACTTTCAGGTGTTTAGAGTAATAAAACATGGGGAAATGTGCAAACATTATAGAGATATGCTTTTCCCTGACATACACTTTAACCACTTCCCGACCACGTCACGTACATTTACTGCCGCACTGTGGCAGTCCTGCCGTATAAAGACAGCTATTCACGCAGCCGCAGTTGCAGGTGGCCGCGCCCCCCTGGCAGCACACTCTATTGCCTGCCACATGCTGCTTGAGTGTAGCTGTGGGTCGGGTGGACCCCCTGTCTGATGGAGACCCGCGATTGCCTAATACAGAGGCAGAATGGGAAACCGCCAATGTAAACACGGCGGTTCCCCGTTCTGTCAGGGGACATAACCGTGATCTACTGATCCCTGTAATCGGGATCTGTTAGATCTGTCATGACCCTGCCAGCCCAACCCTCACACAGTTAGAACACAGTGAGGGAACACAGGTAACCCTTTGATCGCCCCCTAGCGTTAACCCCTTCACTGCCAGTGACATTTGTATAGTAATCAGTGGCTACTATATAATTATCACTGGCAGGGATCGGGACTGATCGCTGTATAAATGTCAGTGGTCCCAAAAAAGTGTCAAAAGTGTCCGATCTGTCCGCCGCAATATCCCAGATCGCCTCCATTGCTAGTAAAAAAAAAATATAAAAAAGACATAAAACAATTCTCATGGTTTGTAGATGCGATAACTTTTGCACAAACCAATCAATAAACACTTTTTGTGATTGTATTTACCAAAGATATGTAGCAGAATACATTTTGGCCTAAACTGATGAATATTTATTTTTTATTTTTTTATTTTTTTTGGATATGTATTATAGCAAAAAGTAAAAAATATTTTCTTTTTCAAAATTGTCACTCTTTTTTTGTTTATAGAGCAAAAAAATAAAAATCGCAGAGGGGATCAAATACCATCAAAAGAAAGCTCTTTTTGTGAGAAAAAAGGACATAAATTTTGTTTGGGTACAACGCCGCACGATGGCGCAATTGTCAGTTAAAGCGATGCAGTGCCGAATCGCAAAACATGCTCTGGTCAGGAAGGGGGTAAATCCTTCCGGGGCTGAAGTGGTTAACTACAGCGGTAACTTCTGCCCAGTCCAACAATAACTTACTAACAAATACAAACTCTACCGGAAATGTTGGAGATCTCTCCTTCTGGACATGAGACGCACTCATAGCAGCATTTATAAATTGAGGATCCAAACTTTTTTCTGCTGCCAGGTAAACAGGGATCTGAGCATCGAGATATTGGAGGCTGAAATGAGATATTATACAAAAAATACGGAGTGATTGGCACTTAACCTCTTACAATATTAAAAAAAAAAAAAAAAAAAAAAATATATATATATATATATATATATATATATATATATATATATATATATATTTATTTATTTATTTACATACACATCATTATTATTTTTATTATTACATAGTTACATAGTTAGTTAGGTAGAAAAAAGACACAAGTCCATCTAGTTCAACCCCCCAAAAAAATGTATATAACCATACAATCCCATATACAACCCTTCACCCACAGGTGATCCAGAGGAAGGCAAAAAAAAAAAACCCAGCAAACCATGATCCAGTTTGCTATAGCGGGGGAAATGTTTTCTTCCTGATCCCCCAAGAGGCAATCGGATTCACCCTGGATCAACTTTACCCATGTTTCAACCTTACCTATAAATGTCAGTACCCAGTTATATTATTTACATTAAGGAAAGAATCCAGGCCTTTTTAAAGCAATCTACTGGGCCTGCCAAAACCACCTCTGGAGGGAGTCTATTCCTCATTTTCACAGTCTAATTGTGAAGAAACCTTTCCGTATTTGGAGATTAAATATTTTTTCCTCTAGATGTAAAGAGTGCCCCCTGTCCTTTGTGATGACCTTAAAGTAAATAACCCAACACCAAGTTCACTATATGGACCACTTATGTATTTGTAGATGTTGATCATATCCCCCCTTAATCTCCTCTTCTCATGAGAGAATAAATTCAGTTCATATAATCTTTCCTCATAGCTGAGCTCCTCCATGCCTCTTATTAGTTTGGTTGACCTTCTCTGCACTTTCTCCAGTTCCCGATATCCTTTTTGAGAACTGGTGCCCAAAACTGAACTGCATAGTCCAATTATTCCATTATTATTATTTTGCAAGTGTCTATCATATCTCATGAGGCTATACAATGTAAAAGTTACAAATAGGAATGCGGTTCAGGTTTTCCTGTACAATAGATAGAATTTTGCAGGTGTGAGGTCCATTCAGGGGGCAATATTTTGGGGTTTTCATTCATTTGGGGGGATTTATTGATTTCTGTTGTATGCTGAAATGGCCTCTATTTTAGGTTAACCATGTCCCGTACGGCGTACTGTAGCTTTACTCCTACTTAGCTTTATACATATATATGTGATCCAGCATTACCGGTAAGAGCGCATGTGCAGCACAAGCCAATCAGGGGGTCTCTCTGATCAGCAGGGTGAATGACAGAAGAGAGCCCTGTGTTGGTAAAAAAACACAGAGTTCTCGACTGACAGCGGCAACTTGCCATATTTTTTTTCCATGGAAGCGCAAGAAGTAAAAACAAGCACATTGCTTAGTAAAAGCAGCACGCAACATACACATTACACATTGTAGACACTCAGTAAACCCTCTGATCCCCCCTAAATGTTAACCTCTTCCCAGCCAGTGTCATTAGTACAATGACAGTGTATAGCATTATCACTGATTTCTGTATTTAGGGTCACTGAGTAAATATATAAATATCTGTAAACATTAATAAAGTGTATACGGCTGCTCTTACAGAAGGGCTGTATCGCAAATCCTAAACAATATATGCATAAAAAAAGTGTAACGCCATTCAACAGAAATATGTAAAAACAGAAAAGGCCATAAAACGTATTAACCAGTTGCTGACCGGCTGCTGACTTGACGATGGGAACTTGGCTCAATGTCACAAACCACCACCACCCGATGGCGGCTGCGAGATTGCAGATCATGAGCGTGTGTGCCCTGCCGGAGACGCAGGTAGGGCAGACTTGATGTCCACCAGCAACCCACAATCGCTCCTCCTCAGTGACAGAACGGAGGTCCGTGTATGTAAACAACGGATCTCCATTCTGTCAGGGGGGAAGGAATGTGATCGTAGGCTCCCTGTGTATGGGAACCACAATCACTCTCCTCCTCCACTCAGCTCAGCCCCCACACAGTTAGTAACACATACCAGGGAACACAGTTAACCCCTAGAACGCCCCCTGCTGTTAACCCCTTCCCTGCCAGTGACATTTACACAGTAATCAGTGCATTTTCAAAGCACTAATCGCTGTATAAATGCCAATCGTCCCAAAAAAGTGTCAAATTGTCTGACATGTCTGCCGCAATGTCGCAGTTCCACTAAAAATCACATTACTAGTTAAAAAATAAAGTGAAAACCCTTGCGCAAACCAATCAATATACGCCAATTGCAATTTTTTTTTTACCAAAAATATGAGGAAGAATATATATCGGCCAAAACTGATGAATACATTTGTTTTTTTATATATTTTTTTGATTTGTATTTTAGCAACAAGTAAGAAATGTTGTTTTTTTTATGCAAAATTGGTGCTCTTTTTGTTTATAGCGCAAAAAATAAAAATCGTAGATGTGATAAAATACCACCAAAAGAAAGCTCAATTTGTGTGAAAAAAAGGACTTCAATTTCGTTTGGGTACAGCATTGCATGACTGCGCAATTGTCAGTTAGAGTGAAGCGGTGCCGAATCGCAAAAAGTCCTAAAAGGGGAAATCCTTTCGGGGCTGAAGTGGTTAAAGTCCCATAAATCTCAATTTATAGTGAATCAAAGGAAGATTTTAGTAAAAATGCCCATCCACCACAACTAATGTGCTTGTTGATGCCAAAGTTCAGAAGACCAACCAATGACTCCTTGTGAATTTAACAGTCACCGGAACCATAGGCTGTCATTACAATAGCAAAACTGCCTGTGACTCATAAAAAGTATCCTCTGGAAGCAGTGCAGCGATCCTCATTTTATGGCACCTTCTGGTAAACTCCAACTATGGACAAATAAAGCTCACCATGAGCCAGAAGTAATGTCCAATAGTGCAGTATTTTTATTAAAATGTGTAAACAAATAAACAAACACAAGGATAAAATCACTCACTCAGAAAGCCATGCCCGACCCGGATTCGCACAGCGGAGTGACGTCAGCACTAGAATCTCTGCCCAGTGCATTTCATCCGATCAGACATTATCAAGGAGACCTCTAGTGTCAACGTCCATCATCTTTATGTAGCCTTGCCTCATTCGCACTGTCACAGGTGCATGATAAGGCAAATATTGAGGCTGGAAATGTTCCATCGGCTATATTTGAGTAGACCAGGAAGCGAAATATTAAAAGCACTGGTCAAACGTTAAAAAAAGAAAAAGTGGGGCAATAATAATAAGCTAGCCCGCTACAGATATGCAATATTGAAAAAACACAAATAAAAAATATATATAATCTACAGAAAACTTTGCGAGGGAGCGGTCAAAGCAAGGTAAATAAAAGTAATGACAATATATAACTATAGATCTCATAAACCTATTTAAAGATTTATATTTTGGGGACACCTAAAACTAATGAGGGTCCAAAGATTTCAGAGGACCGCTAAAACTAGTGAGGATCCAAAAACAGACCCCAAAATTTAGCACACATATTCTTAAAGTCAATCGAGGACTAGATCTAGAAGTCAGAATAAAAAAGAGCACAAAGAGATAGAGGGCAAACTAAATAGAAAGAACCGCTACCAGAAACAAACCTCTAAATACCAAAAAGACACACCTAATAAATATTACAAAACCTATGATAAAGTAAAAAAAGAAGACTTTGATACAGCACTTATAAAGTGTGAAACGTGTCAACCTGCCTGATTTTTCTCTGCCTGTACCCGTATTTACGCTTTTAAACATTCAATAAAGGAACTTTGCTAATTTTGGAACAGGAGTGCAGCCAATCTTATTTCTTTTCACCTGGTTTGCTGATGCAGTGACACGGCTTGCACCCCTCCTCACGAGATGGTCCCTGGATTTAGCAGCTGATGGGACTCACCAATCATTTATCTCTTCATCCGTGAAGAGAGGGGTGAACCAGTGCCTCAGCTGGTCTAGAATTACTGTTAAAAATAATCTTCCATGTCGGGAAAACCCACCAATTTATGGCCTATAGGGGTAGCGTAAGGACATCTCGGTTTCCTGCCCATCCATACATAAGTTCGTAACATATGTTTTAGGGAGACAAAGAAAGAGTCTAGAACTAGAAAAGGTAAAGCTCTGAAGATATACAAGTTTTTTGGCAGCAGTAACATTTTGAAGGCAGTCTTTCCTGAGCGTGTGAGATACTATTTGCTTAGTTTGTCTAATTCTAGTTAGAAAAGGTGTATAGTTAAGGTTAAACAAGTTTACTGTATGAATTGTCAGGGTAATACCCAAGTAGGACATGGAAGAAGAGGCCAAGTGGAAAGGCAATCTACTCTGTAGGTAAATCTGTAGTTGATTTAGTCAGTCAGTACTCAAGATGTTTGATTTTGTTTCATTGACTTTGTAGTATGAGACAACATTAAAGAGCTATAATACTTTTTATACTTCAGATAAGGAAGAAGCCATTTCTGTTAGTGTTAGTATAATGCCATCAGTAAATAAGGATATTTTTTGCTCCTTACCTAGCACTGATATCCCAGTGACTGAGTCATGATCTCTTATTTGTTGAGCTAAGGGCTCCATTAGTAGCATAAAGATTAACCCCTTGCCGACCGCCAATCGGCATTTGACGGCGGCAAGGTGGCTCGTGAGCGCAAATCGCCGTCATATGACGGCGGCCGCGCTCACTGTGTTCGGGGAGGGCCAGGGAGCGGGTGCGGTGGCTTCGATTGCCGCCGGCTACCCGCGATGGCCCCCCCGAGCGGAGGAACGGAGGTCCGTGTA
>BLSH010501215.1:0-15933 GCA_018402905.1 Glandirana rugosa | reverse complement strand
GCAGGATCAAGACTTAAAAAGCTGCCATTAATTTAGGACAAACCATGAAAATAAAGTGCACACTATCTATATGGCTCAAAAGATCCACCTTCCTGCAGTGCAACAGCGCTAATATAAGTCCATCAAACAGTTCACGAATAAGGACAAAGGTAGACCCAGTATCCAAAGGTAGCAGAGAATCATATAGTTCAGATAGTCAAATGTGAAGGCAAGTCCGGTCACCAAAAAGGATGATGATATGACACCACGTGCAGCATACAAATCCACAATCTGCTTACCAGAAGTGAGATGATTAGAGACCTGTGTTCAATCCACAGATAAGCTGCCTTGTGCCGCACCCTCTGAGCCTTCCACCTATCTCTGCGTCTTGTCAGCAATCTCCATCCACATTATTCGATCATAGGAGAGAGGACACATACCATAGCGCAATCCCATAAAAACACCTTTATTGCCGACCCGCCTTAAAATTACACTTACAAACATGCAGTATTAAATCGCAATTTCATGTAACAAATCACTGATGTGTTGGCGTCTCACCGCTCCACGCTTAGATCCAGCGCGTGTATCTTTCACTTTCACTTTGCGTCCTGGAGCGCAAAAGACGTCACTTCCTGTCGTGGGGTGAAGTCTTTTGCGCTCCAGGACGCGAAGTGAAAGTGAAAGATACACGCGCTGGATCTAAGCGTGGAGCGGTGAGACGCCAACACATCAGTGATTTGTTACATGAAATTGCGATTTAATACTGCATGTTTGTAAGTGTAATTTTAAGGCGGGTCGGCAATAATGGTGTTTTTATGGGATTACGCTATGGTATGTGTCCTCTCTCCTATGATCGAATAATGTGGATGGAGATTGCTGACAAGACGCAGAGATAGGTGGAAGGCTCAGAGGGTGCGGCACAAGGCAGCTTATCTGTGGATTGAACACAGGTCTCTAATCATCTCACATCTGGTAAGCAGATTGTGGATTTGTATGCTGCACGTGGTGTCATATCATCATCCTTTTTGGTGACCGGACTTGCCTTCACATTTGACTATCTGAACTATATGATTCTCTGCTACCTTTGGATACTGTGTCTACCTTTGTCCTTATTCGTGAACTGTTTGATGGACTTATATTAGCGCTGTTGCACTGCAGGAAGGTGGATCTTTTGAGCCATATAGATAGTGTGCACTTTATTTTCATAAGTTATCAACCATAATAAGGGTATGGGAGCCAGTGTACTGCATTGGGGGACATGTATCAATGCAAACATTTTCTTCTAAAGATCATTTTAAAGGAGCAGTAGTTTTAATGATGCTTAAAGTAAAATAATAAAAATGAAAAATTATTTTGAATATAGTGCCTGGGGGAGTCTTCTTAGTCTGCCTGTAAAGTGCACATCTGTATGGTGTATATAACCTGCTGCAGCAAAACGGACATATATAAAGAAAAAAAATGTCATTTAAATTGATGTTCCCTGCAAGCTTTCTTTATTTTTTTAAACAACGGCTTGGGGAGCCAGTTTACATTATGAGGCCACAGTTTAGTGCACTCACAACAAGATTAGAGATTTGTTGGATACCTTCTGGTGTCTCTTTGGCAGACTTTGGATGGAAATAACACATTTTTGCACCACAGTGAGTAAACCTTATGTAAAGAATCCAAATTATAGTACACTCAGGCTTAGGTTAAAACAATTGTATTTATAAAGTCTGGTGTCTCTTTCACAGACTTTGGATAGAAGTAATAGGTGTGGACCATAACCCTATAGAGGTACTCTTGAAAACAAATCTGTTTATTTTTTTGTCCAACAATAACCTCAAAAGAGAAGTTTATTTAAAATAATTTACAAACCTAATTCGGAAATTGCTTTATTCTCTCATTTCACCATCTTCTTCCTCCTCTTCTACTCCTCGTATATACAGTACAATACATTATTATACTTATTATAACTTCTCCAAGATGTCCAGACAATGCCCCATCAATACACTCTTCTGTATTAGCGAGCTGCATGTTCATGTAGCCATCCACAGAGACCAAGAATCCCTTGTATTCCATACCCTACTTCAGTTTCCCCATTACTGGCTTACCAGTAAGACCAGTAAGGAATAGTTTTGGGCTTTAATGGCAGACTCATTCTGCCACTGATCTACAGACTAGTGAAAGGAAGAAAGAATTTCCCTGCGGAATGTTCCCGAGAACACACCACCGGAGAGAGCAGGAAATGTCTAGAAGTACTCTTGATGAAAGCAAGAAATGGCCTTTCTGTAAAAACGGTAAAGTATATGCACCTATAAAACAAGTGCAGAAAAATTAGGCTTTATGTGTTGGTGGTGCCTTGACACCATAACCCTATAGAAGTATATTTAATGAAAGCAAGAATCGGCCTTTATGTAAAAAAATTAAATTATATGCACCTGTCAGACAGGTGTGGAAAAATCGGGCTTTGGGTGTTGTTGGTGCCTTCATACTGTAACCCTATAGAGGTACTCTTCATGAAAGCAAGAATTGATCTTGCTGTCAAAAATGTTAATTATATTCACCTTTCAAACAAGTGTGGACAAATTGGTCCTTGGGTGTTAATTGTTCCCAAGAAAACTATACCAAAAAATTACTTCAAGATTAAATCAACACCCATAAAGATAGGCAGTCTAAACAGTGTTGCAGAGATTCCAGATCTCAGTGACATTAACATCAGGGACTTAATAGCTGCTGCTAATCCAGGACTAATTGATTTTGACAAATGTCAGCCAATCAACGGAGTCTGTGGACAGACACGCTATTTTATCTGTCACAAAACCTCTGGCAGCACTGAATGCCCATTTGGAAAGCATGCTGGATGGAGGGCAGTCCAACAGCTCATTTGCATACTGGGCAAGTTCTGGCCAGTGGTCTATTCTCATGATCCAGCATCAGAGAACAATCCGCAGAAGAACTGGCATATCTGTCAATGGCCAGCAGAATCGTACATTGGCGAACAGTAATTTATCAATGCTAATGCGCATATGGACATGGGCAAGAATGGTCACATGCATCAAAGCGCATGCAATTCGTGACAGATTCTGGCACCCAGTGGCCTATCTAAAGCCAGCAGCAGCAACCACTAACTGCTGGATGATCGTCACCCCCCCATGCGCCTGTGTCTTGTGCATCCCGATCTTGGACCTCCTGTTACTGACCAAGCTTGGCTTTTGACCTGATTCACAGTGAGTACAGGTGGGCATCACTGGTGGGGCACTGATGGGTATCACTGGCGGGCACTGGTGGGCATTGCTGATGGGTTCTGCCCTGATAATCAATGTGCTGATAATCAGCGAAGACCCCCATCAGGAGAACCACTGATCAGCTCTCCTCTACCAGTGCCTTGTAAGTGCAAATGGAGGAAAGCCGATTAGGATCGACACGCTGCACTACCAATCACTGCTCTGCATGTGCCTTATCCTGCTGGATGTCATATGATGCCCAGTCAGGATAACAGAACCAGCCCATGGCAGTGATTCTGCATATGGTGGGCGGGAAGTGGTTAAACTCCTTCAAGGTACCACTACCAATAGTGTCATTTTATTGGCCACTGCTGATGTGGCATCTTGATATACTTGTTTGTCCCACCAATTAGGGTTTGAAGAAGTGGATTACTATCTCTCCATAGAAAGGGGCATTCCATATATTCAAAAAAAGTTCACCAGGAATCTATTATTTTGGCCACTACTCACAATTATTTTTGGTTTGACAATCAATTCTATATTCAACAGAAGGGTGTAGCCATGGGAGCTAAATTTGCTCACAGTTTAACAAATTTGTTTATGGCTAAATGGGAGGAGGATGTCATCTATGCCTATGACAGGCCTGAGCTTCTGTTATAGGTTGGGTATATAGACTACATCCTCCTCCTATGGGATGGCAGCCATCATTCATTGCAGTCTTTTTTTGTATCACTTCAATTTTTATTGAAAGAAAAGTGAATTGCAAAGTTTGTTTTTTGAGAAATATTGTAATACAATACAAAAGGTAGCAGGCAGTAACAGACATAATATAATGCGATCCGGGGGTCCGTTATACATAGGGGTGGAGGGGATAGGGGAGGTGATGGGGAATATAAACAGGTATCTTTAACCATGACAGATAGTGGCTGTGAGAGGTATATCTTCCTAAAGTGTCTAATATCCTTGAAATAGGTATGATAGCAAAGTTACTGTTGGGGTAAGGCAATGATATCCGAGTAGGTGTAGTTCAGCTAGGGGGCCCAGTCTTTCTGGTGTTTAAATAGAGTTAGGTTTGCTTTGGTGAAAATAAGTTCCATCTGGAAATTTTGGGTAAGAATATTGAGGGTTAGTTGAAGGGAGGGTATAAAGTTATTGTTCCAGTTCCTTGTTATAGAGAGTCGGGCTGCAATTAAGACGTGTGAGGATAGAGTGGTATTGAGTTTCCCATGCTTACAGCCCCAGCCCTAGTAATGCCAGTTGAGGCGTGATTTTCGCAGGGTTGTCAGTAAGAATGGTGAAAAGGGTTTGAACAGAGTTCCAAAAGGACTATAGTAGTGGGCAAGATCACCAGATGTGTTCTGCAGTACCAATGTTGCTGCAGTTTCTCCAGCAAGTGGGAGGGCGCAAGCTTGAAGAGCTTTTTTGGAGTGAAGTACCATTGATGTAGTAATTTCTGTGCCATTTCCCAGTGTGAGATGCACATGGATGTTTTCAGGATGTAGCGTGATGTTTGATGTCAAGCAGTTATGTCAGCTGAGACGTTTAAATTTTGCTCCCACTTCTTCACCGATGAGAGATTCTTGGGGTTCCGTGCATTGTTGAGTGTTTTATAGCAGAATGAAGATTCTTTAGTAAGGGATGCAGGGTGTTCATAGGTTGGATGATGTCAGCAGTGAGGGGTTGATCTCACCAGGTGATTGATACAAGGGCATGTTGGGCTCGTAGCTATTTGAAGAAGTCTTTGTTAGGGATGTAGCGCTCCCATAGTGAATAGGTGCTTAGGTGATAGATTTTTGCTGGAGAGGCAAATTTATTCAGGCATGACTGATGTGCAGGCCTGATTGTTTTGATTTGGGCAGGGGAGTGGCCCAGGAAGAGCTGGAGACTGCAGAAAGGAACACCCCTTGGTTTCTCCTCCCCTTTGTTTCCAGATGGTGCTGGAAAAGGGGATGGGAAGAGGAGCCGTTGACTTTATATACAGAAAGTTGTCCAAAATGTCTAGAGGTTATGAAGTTCTGGGAGGGACTGGAGGGGATTAGTCATGACTAGAGTTGAGCGGACATCTGGATGTTCAGGTTCGTCTGGTTTGGCCGAACTTCGCAGAAAAGTTTGGGTTTGGTACCGAACTTGACTCGAACTTGACCCCGGACCCCATTGAATTCAATGGTGACCCGAACTTTTGGGCACAAAAATGGCTGTAAAAAAGTCCTGGAAAGGGCTAGAGGGCTGCAAAAGGAAGCAACATGGGGGTAAGAGAAGGACAAGTGCCCTGCGAACAAATGAGGATAGGGAAATAACTTAAAATCACATAAAAAAAATAAAAATGGGAGGAGGTGGATGTGAAGTAGGAGCCTAGAGGTTGACTAGGCCGTGACCATGGCAGTGTAGGTGGAAGTGGCAGTAAGGAGGAGGAGGAGGAGACCCAGAAGTTGAATGGGGCAGACCCATCAGTCGGTACGTGTAGGCGTGTGCACACATACTCTTGCACCATGTTGCTGAAATGTTGCCTCCTGACATTGCCTATCAGCTGGTGGTGCTGTTTTCCACTTTTTGGTCATGCTAACTCTGCCTTCTGAGGTGCTGGTGGTGCCACAGCTGCATTGGTGACCTCTTTCTCCTCCTCCACCTTCGCCTTGTGCTTCCACGGAGCCCCTTGTGTCATTTGGGAATGCCCTCAGCAGCGCGTCTACCAGCATGCGCTTGTAGTCGTGCATCTTCCGATCACGCTCCAGTGAGGGAATTAAGGATGGCACGTTGTCCTTGTAAGGGGATCCAGCAGGGTGGCCACCCAGTAATCAGCACAAGTTAAAATGTGGGCAACTTGGCTGTCGTTGAGCAGGCACTGCAGCATGTAGTCGCTCATGTGTTCCAGGCTGCCCTCTGTGGGAGGTGTATCATCTGTGTCCTCCGTATCCCCCCAGCCATGCTCCAGTGATGCCCACGAGCTGCCTTGGGTGCCACCCTGCTGTGAACACAGTTCCTCCTCCTCCTCCTCCTCCTCATCCTCATCCTCCTTATCGTCCAGAACTGTGCCCTGGCTTGAAAATTTTTTACATGGCCTATGCTGGTGCAGGAACTCACCCTCCGAACCACTTGTGAATGACTGGCCTGATAACCGTGGAAATTACCCCTCTTCCTCCTCCTCTGGCCATGTTGGTGGAGTACTCGAAACACCGCAATAGGGTACACAGGTCTCGCATGGAGGTCCACTCATTGGTGGTGAAGTGGTGCTGTTCCGCAGAGCGACTGACCCGTGCGTGCTGCAGCTGAAACTCCACTAATGCCTGCTGCTGCTTGCACAGTCTCTCCAGCATGTGCAAGGTGGAGTTCCACCTTGTGGGCACGTCGCATATGAGGCGGTGAGTGGGAAGGCCGAAGTTCCGCTGCAGTGCAGACAGGAGAGCAGCAGTAGGGTGAGAACGCCGAAAGCGCACACAGACGGCGCACACTTTCTGCAGCAGCTCTGACATATCCGGGTAGTTTTTTTAGAAATTTCTGCACCACCAAATTCAGCACATGCGCCAGACAAGGAATGTGCGTCAAACTGGCTAGGCCCAGAGCTGCTACGATATTTCGCCCATTATCGCACGCCACCAGGCCGGGCTTGAAGCTCAGTGGCAACAACCACTCATCGGTCTGTTGTTCAATTCCCATCCACAGCTGCTGCGCAGTGTGGGGTTTATCCCCCAAACGTATCAGTTTTAAAACAGCCTGCTGTCGTTTCCCCCTGGATGTGCTGAAGTTGGTGGTGAAGGTGTTACGCTGAGCGATGAGGAGGTGGTAGAGGAGGAGGAGGAAGCGCAGTAGGAGGAGGAGGCAAAAGGAGGCAAAGAGAACTGCCCTGCAATCCACGGTGGCGGAAGGACATGCACCGAACGGCTAGCCGCCTCAGGCCCACCCGCCACTACATTTGCCCGGTGTGCAGTTAGCGAGATATAGCATCCCTGCCTGTGCTTACTGGTCCATGTATCAGTAGTTATGTGGACCTTGCCACAGATGGCGTTGCGCAGTGCACACTTGATCTCGTCCCCGACTTTGTGCAGGGAAGGGATGGCTCACCTGGAAAAGTAGTGGAGGCTGGGAGCCACATACTGTGGGACAGACACCGCCATCAGGTTTTTAAAACTGTCCATGTCCACCAGACGGAATGACAGCATTTCAAAGGCCAGGAGTTTTGAAATGCTGGCATTCAGGGCCAGGGATCGTGGGTGGGTAGGGGGGTACTTCCTCTTTCTCTCCAGTGTTTGGGAGATGGAGAGCTATAAGCTTCCATGGGACCGTGTGGAAATGCTTGGGGACGGTGGCAGACATGGTGAGGTTGCTGTCACATTGTCTGTTTGCTGGGTGGCAGGTGACACTGGCACTGTAGAGGTGGAGGAAGAGGCCGAGGCAGCAGCAGAAGAGGAAGCATGAGGAGGCCGAGACCTTTCTTGCATTTCGAGGTACTTATTCCACTGCAGCAAGTGCTTTGAATTTAGATGAAAACAGAAACTGCAGCGCAAAAAAAGTCCAAACTAAAGTTCATAAATGATGATCCTATGGGTCCAAAAGATGTGTACGCCCATCACCAAAAAGACACCGCCACACACAGCTTCTTACCAGATTCCCATGACCCTCTATTACGGAGGGTCAAAATGCGCTTTGGATGGAACCCCACGGGAACACAGCAGATTGTGCAGTCAGCGCTTTGGATGGAACCCCATGGAAAGCCAGCTGATTGTGCAATCAGCGTAATGGAACAAAAACTCATCAGCAGGTCTCCCAAGGTGATGTGTAGTCCATGAAATAAATATAAAAGGTCCGATAGTGCAGATGGTATGGATAAACCAATTTTATTTATAAAACAGGAGGTTTACTCACATTTAGGAATGTAAAACACAGCATCTAGGCACACCAAGTGTCCGGCGTCCAGAGAGCAAGATGAGCAAGATTAAAACATGTATGCCTCACTTCAGGCTCTCATTGCACAGCGTGCAAACCACTCGTGTCTTGTAGTCAGCACATTGTCTGAAGAACTGCCATGCTGGGGAACGCCTTTGAGTTGCCTTTGGTGTGCTGGCTCCCTGGGTGTGGTGGGTAGTAGCAGGTGTACTGTCTAGGGGACGCCCGCTCTGCTTTTGCAACCTGCTTCCTCTTTTGCTGTGCTGGTGCCTCTGTGCGACCACCACCTCTTCCTATAAACTGCACACGTCACTCGCATGACCCTCATTCCATGTGGGGTCTAGGACCTCATCATCTTCCACATCATCTTCCACCCACCCTTCACCACTGCCCTCCTTGTCAGTCTGCACACTGTGAAAAGCAACAGCAGTTGGCACCTGTGTTTTGTCATCAACAGAGACGTGCTGCGGTGGTGTTTCCATGTCTTCATCCTGAAACAGAAGTGGTTGGGCATCGGTGCACTCAATGTGTTCCACTTCTTGGGCAGGGCTATGTGGATGGCCCACGGAAAGCACACCAAGAGAGTCATCAAAAAGCATAAGCGACTGTTGCATGACTTGGGGCTCAGACTGCTTGGCTGATTTACAAGGGGCTGAGGTGAAAGACAGATGGCCATGGGGTTCAGGTGCCAACTCTGAGCTTTCATCAAGGGACCGGATGGGAGACAATGTGAAGGAACTGGAGGCAATGTCAGCCACCCAATCTATTATAGCCTGTACTTGTTCTGGCATCACCATTCGTTGAGCGGCATTCAGGCCTGCCTTATAACTTTGAAGGTTCTGTCGGCAACTCACACCTGAAGAAGGTGTTTCACTTGTGCGTGTAGCTGGCACAAATCGACCACGTCCTCTCCTTGCAACAGAAACTTCACCAACACCACTAACAGCACCACGACCACTTCCCTTATTTGACGCTCTCCTCATTTTGACTGCAAATGTACTATGTAGCACTATTTATTAATACAAAAAAAAAGAATAATAAATTCTTCTTCTTTTTTTTGTAAAACAGAAACATAGACGCACTTTTTATTTTTGTGCAAGAAATGCACCGCTCACACCAACAGCAAGAACCTCACCCTACACCAGTATGATATGATTTTTAGAACAATAATCTGTCCCTCACAGGAGCAGCAGGGATGTCTCCCTCTAGCAGTATGTGATGATTTTAGAACAATAATATGTCCCTTACAGCACCAGCAGGAACCTCTCCCTCTAGCAGTATGCAATGATTTTAGAACAATAATCTGTCCCTCACAGGAGCAGAAAGAACCTCTCCCTCTAGCAGTATGTGATGATTTTAGAACAGTAATCTGTCCCTCACAGGAGCAGCAGGAACCTCTCCCTCTAGCAGTATGTGCTGATTTTAGAACAATAATCTGTCCCTCACAGGAGAAGCTGGAACCTCTCCATCTAGCAGTATGAGATGATTTTAGAACAATAATCTGTCCCTCACAGCACCAGCAGGAACCTCTCCCTATATCAATAGGAGATGATTTTAGAACAATAATCTGTCCCTCACAGCACCAACAGGGACCTCTCCCTCTAGCAGTATGTGATGATTTTAGAACAATAATCTGTCCTTTACAGCACCAGCAGGAACCTCTCCCTCTAGCAGTATGTGATGATTTTAGAACAATAATCTGTCCCTCACAGGAGCAGCAGGAACCTCTCCTTCTAGCAGTATGTGATGATTTTAGAACAATATTCTGTCCCTCACAATACCAGCAGGAACCTCTCCCTATATCACTAGGAGATTATTTTAGAACAACAATCTGTCCCTCAAAGCACCAGCAGGAACCTCTCCCTCTAGCAGTATGTGATGATTTTAGAAAAATAATCTGTCCCTCACAGCACCAACAGGGACCTCTCCCTCTAGCAGTATGTGATGATTTTAGAACAATAATCTGTCCCTCACAGCACCAGCAGGAACCTCTCCCTATATCACTAGGAGATGATTTTAGAACAATAATCTGTCCCTTACAGCACCAGCAGGAACCTCTCCCTCTAGCAGTATGATATGATTTTAGAACAATAATCTGTCCCTCAAAGGAGCAGTGGGAACCTCTCCCTCTAGCAGTATGTGATGATTTTAGAACAATATTCTGTCCCTCACAGCACCAGCAGGAACCTCTCCCTCTAGCAGTATGTGATGATTTTATGGTTGAATATGTTTTTATTCATAGAAAGTAAAGGTCATAATTACATACGGTATAATAAAGAATGCAAAACCAGAGAGGTACAATTCCATTCAGTCAGTATACACTTCAGATACATTATTACTTCTCAAACGTAGGTATAAAATGATACTCGTCTTTCCTGTTATAATTGAGAAGATACCAAATTAATTAAATTGTACATCACGACAGGTTCTTGTATCATCTAGAAAGGGAAGGTCACTCGAGGCAACCCATATCATCTCTTGACCAGTCCTGGGGTCCCCTCCCTCCCCCCGGAGTCCAGAAACTAGGTCTCACCGAACGAGGAAGGGGGACAATGCTGAATAAGCAACTGGTACCCCTTAATAGATTGAAGTATAAATTACACAGTATATTTCTTTTATATCTATAAATAACAAGGGGGAAGAATAAAAAGGGAATGATACAGAAATATCGACTGGAATATGGGTAGTGTAATAAGTCAAAAGAATAAGAGAAGATAAAGCCCCTTTTAGAGGGAAGAGAAAAAGAAAAGATAAGAAGAGGAAGGGAAAGGAAAAGGAAAGGACGGGCTGACGAGCCCCCTCCACACTCTCATATGCATTAGCACCAAGGTTTGTGTTGAAAAGGTAGCATTGTCAATGTAAATTACAAAGAGTGACATTATGTATGTCACTGTAATGGGGGATTATATTAAAAGCTGTGATTTAAATTTAGAAGATGTGGAATAATGAATCCAAATGGTCCATAATGTACTGAATTTGTCCCAGGTGTCTCCTTCTCAGGCTTCTAGTTCCTCCATTAGCATGATTTCATTCATCTCGATTGCCCATTTAGAAAAGTGGGGAGTGGATGGGACCTTCCAGAATCTGGATATAAGCTGCCTTCCGGCCGTGAGAAAAAGTTGTAGTAGCTTAGATTTTTGTGATTTATATGAGCCTTGCAGTATGGATAGCAGGGCAATGAGGGGACTAGGGAGCAAGAACCGTGTACGTCTGAAATATTTGGGTCCAGAGAGGTTTAATAAGAGAACATTCCCACCAGATATGCATATAGGATCCCTGCTCTCGATTGCACCTCCAACACAAATCTGATGAAGTGGGAAAGAAACGATGCAAAGTAGTGGGAACATAGTACCATCTAGTTAGTACTTTGTAATTTTTCTCCTGACCATAGCTAGAGACTGAGGATGTGTGCGTGAATAAAAAGGCCTTCTGCCAATCTGTGTCAGATATCTCAGTCCCCAATGAGTCAGACCAAACCTTGGTATACTTAGGCAGCATATTATGGAGATTAGTTTGGATCATTTTATAGATCTCAGAGAGTGAGTGGCGAGGAACCTCAGGCAGGGTACATAGGTGCTCGTAATTTTTAAGTGTTCTATGGGTTTGCTTAGTGTTATGTAGGATCCTACAGAAGGAATTAAGATGAAGTTTAGTCAACCATGACATCTGGGTATGCTCCGTGTTAGGACCTATCACAAAGTCCCCTGTAGATTGATGAACATACTGCTGGGCAGTAGGCCACGAGGATCTGTCATAAGCTGCAAACTTCTGTACCTCTTTACAAACAGGTAACGCAGGATGATCAAATAAAGGAGATAGAGGGCTTGGGTCGGAAGATAGGACATAATTATACCGTCTTTTGTACCACAACTGTAGGGCAGATATCGTCAAAGGGGAGAGAGTGTTTAATTTCTTATAGTGCTGGTCATGCCCCCAAAGAAGAGTCCTGAGATCCACAGGCGAGATGTCTTGTTCTACCGCTACTGATCGCTTAGATGTTGGGCGTGGGAACCATTATAGGAGGCGAGACAGTATCGAAGCGGAATGGTAAATGACAAAGTCCGGTAGACCCAAGCCTCCCATCAACCATGGTTGGCATAGGAGCTGGTGTTTGAGTCTGGGGTTTTTCCCTTGCCACACATATTTAATGGCTAGAGACTTAAGTGTACGGAAAAAGGACATGGGGGGGGGGGGGTGATAGGAAGAGTTTGAAACAGATATAGTAGTTTCGGGAGGATATCCATTTTTAATACATTTATGCGACCAAACCAGGAAGGTTTAAATCCGCCCGCGACTCTAGTAAATGTCTTATGGTAGTTAAAAGGGGACTATAATTGAGGGAGTAGATGTCGGGGAAGTGGGTCGGAATGGCAGTTCCTAAGTAAGTGATCGCCCTCGGTCTCCATTGGAAATGATAATCTGCTTGAAGGAGAGAGAGTGTAGTTTGAGGAAGAGAAATATTAAGAGCTTCCGTTTTAGAAAGGTTTAGTTGATAAATACTAAACCTCCCGAACCTACGAATTTCTTTTAATATGGAGGGTAGACTGATGAGGGGTTGCGTTACATATAATAGGAGGTCATCTGCATAAAGTGCTAATTTGCTATGAATAGAGGAGGTATGAATACCATGGATTGCCGGGTTTGCCCGAATGGCTTGCGCCAGGTGCTCAATTGTCAAGGCAAAGAGGAGGGGTGACAAAGGGCACCCCTGCCTAGTGCCATTAGCAATACGTAGTAGCGCAGACTGAATGCCATTAACAAGTACCGAAGCCGTGGGTGAGGAGTACATTGCCATAATATGGCTAACCATCTTAGGGCCTAGGCCTATTTGAACTAGTGTGTGATGTAGGAATGTCCAATTGACTCTATCAAAAGCCTTCTCTGTGTCACATGAGAGAAGACATGCCGGCAAACGATGTTTCTGTGCGTCTGTAATCAAATGTAAGGTTTTGGTAGTGTTGTCCCTGGCCTCACGACCTGGAACAAACCCCACCTGATCTCCGTGAATAAGGGCAGGTAGCAAGGGTGAGAGGCGGTTGGCCAGGATCTTAGTATACAATTTGAGGTCCAAATTCAATAGTGAAATTGGCCTATAGTTGCTACAAAGGGAGGGGTCCTTCCCCAGTTTGGGAATTACCGCTATCTGCGCTCTAAGAAGGGATGAGGGCGGAAGGCAAGATTCATCTATTGAGTTGAAAGCCTTCGCTAGGATTGGAGCCAGTTGAGAGGCAAATGTTTTGAAAAAGCGGGCTGTGAGGCCACCTGGGCCCAGACTCTTGCCATTTTTGAGGCCCTTAATGACCTGGGTAAATTCCAAGTCCGAGAGGGCAACGTCAAGGTCTTTTGCTGTTTGGGGGGGAACTATGGGTAAGGCTGTCTCTTGAATATATTCCAAGAGGTCCGACTGGTTTTGCTGAGTGAGAGGTATTGCACCTACAAAGGTATTTTGTGGGAGATTATATAGACCGGAATAATATGTGCAGAACTCCTCAGCAATATCACAGTTAGTATGAATTTTACCTTTGGATGTTGATAATAAGTAAGGGATAGCCAAGCGGGTTCCCCTAGGGTTTAGGGAGGGGGCTAGGTGTTTACCACATTTATTAGCCTGCGAATAATGCATAGCTTTGCCTCTATCTCTAGCTATTAGAGTACGTTCTGAAAAAAGTTTCAGGAGATCCCCCCGAGCTTTGGTAAGATCTAGCAAAGTGGAACTGTCAAGTGTGTGCTTATGGGAGGTCTCCAACGTCCAGATTTTGGAAAGAAGGGAAGAAATTTCGTAAGATCTCGCCTTCTTCAGACGTGCTCCATGTTGGATGAAGACCCCCCGTAATACGCACTTCAGAGCTTCTCACTTGACCAATGGGGGAGTGTCATCTTTAGCGTTGTCCACTGCAAAATCCCTGATTGCCTGGGAGATCGCCTGAGTGCACACCGAGTCCCTGAGCAGATTAACGTTCAATCTCCATGTGAGTCCCCTCCGGCCCGGTGGGGGTGATTCCAAAGAGAGATGGACAGGGGCATGGTCTGACCATAACGTCCTCCCAATGGCGGCGTCAGGTCTAGCGTCCAGTAGGGTCTGAGAAACCAGAATGTAATCTATCCTACTATAGGAGGAATGTGCTGTAGAATAATATGTAAAGTCCCTGCCTGAAGGGTTCAAAATTTGCCACACATCTGTTAGTGAGAGGCCTGCCAGTAACCTACGGATTTTGGTCAGGCAAGCTGGGGATAAAGAGGACCTACCGGAGGATGTATCCATACATGGGATTAGCGCACAATTCAAGTCTCCGCCAATGATTACATTGATGGCCCCGAACTTCTGAAGCTTGGTGGTCAACGAGAGGAGGAACCCCAGTTGATCCTGGTTAGGGAAATAAACATTAATAATTGTGTATATAGTTTGCAAATACTTAATCTTCAGAACGATAAATCTACCCAGTGGGTCAATCACTGTGTCTAATTCAGGTGAGAAGGAGACATGGAATGCTATTGATACTCCTTTCGAGCGGGTGTCAGGATTAGGGCTATGGAACCAATTTGAGTAATATCTGAGGGGAAGTGTTGGTATCGTGTCTGCTCTAAAATGTGTTTCCTGTAGAAGCAAAATTTATGTGTGGGATTTGTGAAAATGATATAGAATTTGATTCCTTTTCTCAGGAGTATTAAATCCCCTAAAATTTAGGGAGGACATTTTTAAAAAGTGGTTAACACTCATTCCAAGGTTCTAAGTGGTAGAGATAGTAATGGATATAGAGGGAGCTCGTCATACTAGTCCAGAAAAGAAGCAGAGCAGAAAGAGAAAGAGTGAATAGGAAAAAAATAAAGGAGTACCATAGAGTATTGAACAGTTTAGAGGAGGAGAAATCCAGGCATAGGTTCTGCAATAGAAAACCCATATATGAAGTAGGAGAGGTCACCCTGTGTATCCACCAGGGGGCGCCCAAGCTATACAGCAAATATTGATACCTGGGGAACTCACTTGTAAGGTTCCTCTTACGCCAAAAATAGTAGAAAAAACCTCCAGTCAGGTGTCTAGGAAAAGCTAGAGAAATTATAAAGGAAAAAGGGAACAAGAAAAAAGACCTTATAGGTCTAACATGATAAACAACTAAACATAATGCAAAAAAGGACCACCATGGGCGTCCAGAACCCTAAAGTGGGGAACATGACTGACGCACAGGGTGGTCCGCACGGATCAACTATTAAGTAAAATTTTGAAAATCACAAATTAACAGCACAGCTCTAAGACCCCGGGTAAACTGCGGTTGTTTGGTCTTTGATCAGAAAAAATTGCTAGGCCATGAGTCAGATTCAGCGCAGCACTCCAAGTCCTAGGTAGAAATGTCTAGAAGGCTTGAGACTGTGGGCAGTAGTAATGCAATGTAGATCCCACCTGTAGAGCAACTATGTCATCAAAGGCCCCATACGACAGGTGAGGATTAGGTGAGAGCAAAGAACAGTACTCACAGACCCCAGAGGGTAAGGATTGTTTGTAAGGCAACAAAATCAACATGAACTATTTATGTGAACTGTGAACTAGAAATAAGTCCTCATGTGAACAGATTGTACCAATAAGCACAGTTGGTTGAAGGCGAGACTTCTAAGAAAACCTGGGTCTCCTTTCATCCCTCAGAAGCTTTGGACATCTTGGATCTAGATCTTTCCTTTTTTCCCTTCGATCTAGGTTGCCATCCGTGATTGATAGGGAGGCCAGCATTGGGGGCCAGCAATGGCCAATCTGGGATAGATATTTGAGGTAGTTCAAAAGTTCCCAAGAAGTTGGGGAGGTCCCCTAAGGTACGTAAAAGCACCGTTTTACCTTCATGGGTCACAGATAGTTGAAAGGGGAATCCCCATCGGTACT
>BLSH010501213.1:421136-443805 GCA_018402905.1 Glandirana rugosa | reverse complement strand
TTTGGAGAAACAACCCAGCCAAGAGCGCCCAGATGGGAAAGGACTGATATCTGCCTTTCCGCGGTGGTGCACGCGCCCGTGCACGCACCCGCGTGTGCGCGCTCACGTGCGCGCGCACGCGTCGGAAACGGCGCCTGGCGGCTCTATTTCAGTCAGCAGAGCCCTGCAGCTGGTGTTGTCCGCTCTACAACGTTCCCTGCACCTGTGACCCCCCGGTGACTACTTTAGTGTGATTTCCTGTTCCTGTGACCCCGGCTTTTCCTTGGACCTGTTGATATCTGCCTGCATCTGACTCCGGCTTGTTTATGACCATCCGCTTGTCTGCTTCTACTGTACTTCTGTTGCCAGCACGTTGCCGACCCTGCCTGTACCCGACCATCCGTTTGTACCGCACCACCTGCCAGTTGCCAACCCGGACTGAACCACTACTCTCCTGTCTTGCACGAGCTTCCTTGGACTTCTCCTTACCACCTGAAGATTGTCCAGCCCTCGTGCCCGCCTGTGCTCCAGAGCTCCCTGTCCACACTACCAGGGGTTCTCGAACCAGGGCCGCAAGAGAGGTTGCCCCGCATAAGCCAGACTCCACCACCAGGTACGTGACAACAGCAAAAGAGGAAGCAGGTTGCAAAAGCAGAGCGAGTGTCCCCTAGACAGTATGCCTGCTACTACCCACCGCACCCAGGGACCTAGCACACCAAAGGCAGCTCAAAGGCATTCCCCGGCATGGCAGTTCTTCAGACAATGTGCTGACTACAAGACACAAGTGGTTTGCACCCTGTGCAATGAGAGGCTGAAGTGAAGCACAAACGTTCTAAACCTGAGCACAACCTCCATGACCAGGCATCTAAATGCAAAGGACTTGCTGCAGTGGAATAAGTACCTCAAAATCCAAGAAATGTCTCGGCCTCCTCCTGCTTCCTCTTCTGCTGCTGCCTCAGCCTCTACCTCCACCTCTACAGTGCCAGTGTCACCTGCCACCCAGCAAACAGACGATGTGACAGCAATGCCACCATGTCCTGCACCGTAACCAAGCATTTCCACACGGTCCCATGGAAGCTTACAGCTCTCCATCTCCCAAAACTGGAGAGAAAGAGTAAGAACCCACTTTCCCACCCGCGATCCCTGGCCCTGAATACCAGCATTTCAAAATTCCTGGCCTTTGAAATGCTGTCATTCTGTCTGGTGGACACGGACAGTTTTAAAAACCTGATGACGGTGGCTGTCCCACAGTACGTGTTTCCCAGCCGCCACTACTTTTCCAGGTGAGTCATCGCTTCCCTGCACAAACAAGTCGGGACGAGATCAAGTGTGCACTGCGCAACGCCATCTGTGTCAAGGTCCACATAACCACTGATACGTGGACCAGAAAGCAAGGGCAGGGACGCTATATCTCGCTAACTGCACACTGGGCAAATGTAGTGGCGGGTGGACCTGAGGCAGCTAGCCGTTTGGCGCATGTCCTTCCGCCTCCGAGGATTGCAGGGCATTTCTCTTTGCCTCCTGTTGCCTCCTCCTCCTACTGCGCTTCCTCCTCCTCATCCTCTACCACCTCCTCATCCGCTCAGCGTAACACCTACACCACCAACTTCAGCACATCCAGGGGGAAACGACAGCAGGCTGTTTTAAAACTGATATGTTTGGGGGATAAACCCCACAGTGCGCAGGAGCTGTGGACGGGCATTGAACAACAGACCGATGAGTGGTTGTTGCCACTGAGCCTCAAGCCCGGCCTGGTGGTGTGCGATAATGGCCTAAATATGGTAGCAGCTCTGGGCCTAGTCGGTTTGACGCACATCCCTTGCCTGGCGCATGTGCTGAATTTGGTGGTGCAGCAATTTCAAAAAAACTGTCAGAGCTGCTGCAGAAAGTGTTTGTGCGCGCTTTCGGCGTTCTCACCTTGCTGTTGCTCACCTGTATGTGCTGCAGTGGAACTTCGGCCTTCCCGCTCACCACCTCCTATGCAACGTGCCCACAAGGTGGAACTCCACCTTGCACATGCTGGAGAGACTGTGCGAGCAGCAGCAGGCAGTAGTGGAGTTTCAGCTGCAGCACGCACGGGTCAGTCGCTCTGCAGAACAGCACCACTTCACCACCAACGAGTGGGCCTCCATGCGAGACCTGTGTACCATATTGCCATGTTTTGAGTACTCCACCAACATGGCCAATGCCGATGACGCTGTTCTCAGCGTTACTATCCCACTTCTATGTCTCCTTGAAAAAACACTTTGGGCGATGATGGAAGAGGATGTGGCACAGGAGGAAGAGGAGGAGGTAGAGGGGTCATTTCCACGGTTATCAGGCCAGTCATTCACAAGTGGCTCGGAGGGTGGGCTCCTGCACCAGCATAGGCCAGGTAAAAACATTTCAAGCCAGGGCACAGTTCTGTAGGATGAGGAGGACGAGGAAGATGATGATGAGGAGGAGGAGGAACCATGTTCACAGCAGGGTGGCACACAATGCAGCTCCTGGGCATCACTGGAGCATGGCTGGGGGGATATGGAGGACACAGATGATACACCTCCCACAGAGAACAGCTTGTCTTTGCTCTGGGCAGCCTGGCACACATGAGTGACTACATGCTGCAGTGCCTGCTCAACGACAGCCGAGTTGCCCACATTTTAACTTGTGCCTATTACTGGGTGGCCACCCTGCTGGATCCCGATTACAAGGACAACGTGCCGTACTTAATTCCCTCACTGGAGCGTGATCGGAAGATGTGCAACTACCAGCGCACGCTGGTAGACGCGCTGCTGAGGGCATTCCCAAATGACACCGGGGGCTCTGTGGAAGCACAAGGCGAAGAAGAAGAGGTCGCCAGCGCAGCTGTGGCACCGCCAGCACCTCAGAAGGCAGGGTTAGCATGGCTGAAATGTGGAAAAGCTATGTCAGCAGCCCGCCACAACAAACAGCGCCACCAGCTGATAGGCAAGGTCTTAGCAGGAGGCAGCATTTCAGCAACATGGTGGAACAGTATGTGTGCACACACCTACACGTACTGACTGATGGGTCTGCAAATTGGGCAAATGGCCTGAGCTTGCCCTTTATGCCTTTGAGGTGCTGGCCTGCCTTGCAGCCAGTGTATTGTCTGAACATGTGTTTAGCACGGCAGGGGGCATTATCACAGACAAGCGCAGCCACCTGTCCACAGCCAATGTGGACACGCTAACGTTTATTAAAATGAACCAGGAATGGATCCCACAAGACTTGTCTGTACCTTGTGCAGAATAGACATTTAGACCGGCCTCACACAGCCATTGGTATACTTGTTTTTTTTAATATTTCTCAATGTTGTGGGGGCTACCCAATTAGAAGAAAAAAACAAACAAACAAATAACAGTGTTGGCTACCTCCTCCTCCTGCTCCTCCTCCACCACCACCACTTCCACCTACACTGCCATGGTCATGGCCTAGTCAACCTCTAGGCTCCTACTCCACATCCACCTCCTCCTCCCATTTTTATTTATTTTTTGTGATTTTAAGTTATTTCCCTACCCACATTTGTAGGGCACTTGTCCTACTTCTTACCCCCATTTTGCTTCCTTTTGCATCCCTCTAGCCCTTTCCAGGACTTTTTTACAGCCATTTTAGTGCCCAAAAGTTCATGTCACCATTGACTTCAATGGGGTCCGGGGTCCGGGGTAAAGTTCTGGTCAAGTTCGGTACCAAACCCGAACTTTTCCGCGAAGTTCGGCTGAACCAGATGAACCCGAACATCCAGGTGTCTGCTCAACTCTAATTAGGACACTACAAAGTTTATTTAAAGGGGCAGTGTATCACTTTATTGTTTAATATAATATTGTAGATGTGTGGGAACAGAGTTGAGTAATAGCAACAACCAGGGGTACTTTTTTACACATTAGAGGAGTGGCAATGCTATAGTAATCTGGATTTACATTATTTTAGTAAAAAAATACTTTTCTCCCTAGCTTGAGATCAATTCACATACCTAATCAGCTTCTGTAAAAATGTGCACACATTTAAAATCTGATTTAAGGGGCATGGCCAGCAGCTGAGCATGGCAGCATCCTGAGCTGGCTCTGTCCCTCCAGCCAAGATGGCACTGGCCCATCCACCAGCACAGCATAGCCAACAGGGGATAGGAGAGGAAAAACAGTGATGGACACAGCAGCTATCCACCAATGAGAGAAAGCACCTCACAGTCCTCTACTCCCTCCACCAGCCCTGCCAAGGTAAGATACAGGATGTTTACCACAGAGAATCCATTACCAGCAGTGAGCCAGTCTATATTAACCCTTTCTGGTGACAGAGCCAGGCAGAAAGAACTCTATTTCAGCACTTCTCGCTCTCAACATGCCCATGTCAGATACAAAATTAAAAGAGATACTTGCCATTGAGGAGTTCTCTGTCACTTTATTTGAATTGGTCTGTCATGGGAATGGCCATGAGAGAACTGGCAATAATGCCAATAACAGAGATGGGCACCACCAGCGAACCCCCGCAGGCATGCATTCATGATGACGCAAATCCGCGTGCGCATGTGTGCGCAATGGCACGAACTGGTGCGCCCATTCACAATGGTGCATGCAAAACGTCACAGATGGCATCTCTTGCTGGCCTATAAAAGTCTGCTGTTGTTTCCTCCAAATTGTTGAATTGTCATCAGCTTCCCTGTGCTCCTAAACTTCTGTACTTATTCCCTGGATTTCCCGTTGTGACCTGACTTGTTTCTGACCGGTTTGATCTCTTCTCCTGGTATTGACTCTTGGCTAGTTATTCTGACCTTCCTCCTGCTTGCTTACCAGCGTATGACCCTGGCTTTCCTCATGGACTTTATTACTTCTTACCTGCTTTATCACCAGTGTATGACCCCGGCTTGCCTCACAGATTCTGTCTCATCTGTTACCAGCTTGATCATCTGTGTGTGACCCTGGGCCTGGCTTTTTCTGCTGTCCCTGTATGCAGGGACTGTCATAGCACATCTGGAGTTCCTAAGAGACTTATACCTCACCATCCACTCTGCAACCTTAAGCAGTCTCCAGGTGATCATCTGCTCAAGTGTCCATACCTTGCTGGTAACCTGTGCTTTTTTGGGCACTATACCTCCTGTACCACATTCAGGGGTATACTGCGCTTAGCTGCAAGGTGCCTCTCTCAGCACCTTGGCCTCAGATCAGGTACGTGAAAAGATCTTTATCTATGACTTTATATGTTATCTACCTGACTATCTATAGTGTATTTCCTGTAAGTACTCTTAAAAATGTAAAGTAACACTTTAAAAAAAAAAAAAAAAGAGATGCGTGCATCCCTTTTAGGTTCCAGGATTAGTTCTAAGACTTTCCCCATGTAATGGTGGTCAAGGAGGGTTGCCAATCAACAATGATCCTTCTCCTTGAGTCCTGGTGGTCACTGAGGATTACACAATCTGGAACTGCCTCCTCCTAGCCAAGGTTTCTGTGTGATCTGTTAAGGTTTGACAAATGTTTTCCTCTGCTTCAATGCCTCCAAAACTGCCAGAATCATCCACCTCCTAGCTCTCCTCTTGTGTGTTCTGTGCATCAAAAGAATGGTGTCTGCATAACGTGGACCTTGAGAGGAAAGTCCTCCTCCTACTTCTGCTGCTCTGCCTCAAATGCCCTGTCCATAATACCATGCAGAGTATGCTCCAGCAGGAAGACGAGAGGTATAGTGTCACTGGTGCATGCATTGTCATGGCTCACCATCCTTGTAGCCTCCTCAAATGGTGACAGTGCAGTACATGCATCCTTTATCAGCAGCCATCAATATGGGAAAAAAAATCTGAGTTCCTCTGAGCCTTTCCTTGTGCCATACTCACACAGATACTCATTGATGGACCTCTGCTGCAAGTGCAGCTGCTGTGTGATTGCAAAATTGAGTTCCACTTGGTGGGCATGTCACAGTTCAGGCGTTTGCTACGCTTGATGGTGATAATTCGAGGTCTGTCAGCTCCACCCCCTCCTCTTTCTCCTCCTCCATGCCCTCCTCTGCGAAATCATCCTAGGAATCACCAGCATCCCCTAAGCCTTCAAGGGGCAATTTGATGAGTCAGGCTAAAAAATGCCATGCAGTGCTGCAGTTGGTCTGTCTAGAGGACAGGAGCCACACCTAAGCAGACATTTTTTCAGCTCTGCAGGGGCAGGCCCAGGGGTGGTCCACATCACAGAAGCTTGAGCCAGGTATGGTGGTGTCTGATAATGGCACTAATCTTCTGTCTGTCCTTCGACAAGGAAAGTTGACACATGTACCATGCCTGGCAATGTCCTCAATTTGGTCATGAAATTTTTCTTAAACAGATACCAAGGTTTGCAAGATCAGGTGTTTGGTTGGCTGAAATTCAGCGGGAATTCAACCTGCCCATAAACCGCCTGATTTGTGCATTGCACACCAAGTGGAACTCAACTTTGGCAATGCTGCAGCAGCTGCACATTCATCAGAGGGTCATCAACGAGTACCTGTGTGAGTATGGCACAAGGACAGGCTCAGGGGAGCTTGACTTTTTTCCCCATTCTAATGGCTGCTGATAAAGGATGCATGCACTGTACTGTCACCATTTGAGGAGGCGACAAGGAGTGTGAGCTATGACAATGCATGACAATGCATGCATTCGTGAAATTCCTCTTGTGTTCTGCTGGAGCATACTCTCGTAGCATTATGAACAAGGCATTCCTTTCCTCTCAAGGTCCAATTTATGCAGATGCCATTCTTTTGATGCCACAGAACACAAAAGAAGAGAGGAAGGAGGAGGAGGAGAAGGATGTTTCTGGCAGTTTTGGAGGCATTGAAGCAGAGAAAGACATACAACAAACTTTAAGAGATGGTTTTCAGTCCCCAAAAACCTTGGGAGTAATATGTGGTGGGGAGGAGACAGTTCCAGATACTGTTATCCTCAGTGACCACAAAGACTCTGCTTCTCATGCCTCTGCAAACTTGCGGTGCATGGGCTTCCTTATTCTTCAAAGCCTGCAGAAGGATCCAAGAATTTGTGACATCAAGGAGAAGGATCATTATTGGTTGGCAACTCAGCACTCACCCTGCCCTTGCAGAAGGAGCACTGAAATATCTTGAGGACACTTTAAAGAGGAGTCTATGTAACACCTTTCCAGACTCTGGTAGGTGACAGTCTCATGAAAAAGCTAGTTTTGAGGCTTCTGTTGGTCAAAGGAAGAGAAGGGGGCCGTCTAAGTGATGCATTTAAACAAAAATGTAGTTCTCGGCACCCAGGACTGTCAGCTTTTACATCCCATCGGCAGTGTCTGCATCATATGGTGGAAAATTATCTGGGGACAAAAACAGACATGAAGATCAACTTGCCCAGTATGCAGTTGGGCTGCTCTGCATTCAGTGTGCTTTCCGAGTGTATATTTAGTGCTGCCGGAGGTTTTGTGACAGATAAAAAAGCGTGTCTGTCCACAGACTCTGTTGCCCAGCTGACATTTGTTAAAATAAATCTGTCCTGGATTAGCAGCAGCTATCAAACCCTGATGCCGATTGAATGGTTTTGGGATCTGGAATTTCTGCAAGACTGCCTATGCTGCCTAGCTTTATGGGTGTCGATTTTATTTTGAAGTTATTTTTTGGTATAGGTTTGATGGGCACAATTAACACCCAAAGTCCAATTTTCCAGCACCTGTTTGACAGGTGCATACATCTCAATTTCTTACAGCAAGGCCAATTCTTGCTTTTATCAAGAGTACCTCTAGCCATTTCCTGCTCTTTCCAGCATTGTGTTCTCAGAGCATTCTGCAGGGAAATGTTTTATTCCTTTAACTGGTCTGTAGATCAGTGGTGGCTTCAGAGGCAGAATGAGATTGCCACTAAACTCAAAACTATTACTTAATGACCTTACTGGTAAGCCAGTAATGATGAAAATGAAGTGGGGTATGGAATATAAGGGATACCTGGTCTCTGTGGATGGCTACATGAACATGCAGCTCACCAATACAGAAGAGTATATTGAAGGGGCATTGTCTGGAGATCTTAAAGAAGTCCTAATAAGGTGTAATAATGTATTGTATATAGAGGCGTAGCAGAGGAGGAAGAAGATGACAAAATGAGACAATAAAGCAATTTCCACATTTTTGAGCACCTATTATTTCTATCCAAAGTCTACAAAAGAGACACCAGACTTTTGTCTAAAAAAATTGTTAATCTTGGCCTGAGTGTACTATAATTTTGCTTCTTCACATAAAGCTTACTCAGTCTGGTGCAAAACATAGTTATTTCCATCCAACGTCTGCCAAAGAGACACTGGAATTTATCCAAAAAATCTCTAATTTTATTCCAAGTGCATTCAATTGTGGCCTCATCACACAGACTGGCTCCTCAAGCCATTGTTAACAAAATAAGGAAAGCTTGCAGGGAAAATCTATTTAAATTACATTTTTTTCTTTATATATGTCAGTTTTGCTGCAGCAGGTTCTATACACGGTACAGATGCAAAATAAAGAAAGCTTGCAAGGAAAATCAATTTAAATGTCATTTTTTTCTTTTTCAATGCCAGTTTTGCTGCAGAAGGTTATATAGACGGTACAGATGCACCACTTGGCACTTGAGGCACTATATTTAAAGGCATTTTTCATTTTTATTGTTTCACTTTAAGCATCTTAAAAATCACTGCTCCTTTAAAAACATAAAAAAAAAAAAATTGCATTGTCCCCCAGGGCTGTACCTATACCCTTTTTATAAGCCTTCAAAATGGGCACTTTGGATTTTTCAAATTTGGGTCCCATAGACTTTAATAGGGTTCATGGTCCGGTGTTCTTGTGCATACCGAACGTGTTTGGCCCAACTCTACTAATCAATTTTCAATGATTGGTACCATAGGTTGTAGACTCTCTAGCTTTTACACAGATCAAATCTTATACACTGATTTGGGTTATATTTACCAAAGAAATGTAGTAGTACAAATGTATGAAGAAAATATACTTACAGTATTTGTAAAATGTTATAACTAAAACTAAGAACAATGCTATTTTTTTTAAAATGTTGGTATTTTTTGTTTATAGTGCAAAAAATAAAGAACTCAGTGGTGAATAAATACCACCAAAAGAACTCTCTATTTGTTTGCAAAAAGTGATTCAAATTTTATGTGGATACAGCGTTTCATGACTAGTAATTTTCATTTAAAGTGTGAGTGCACTTAAAGCTGAAAACTGACCTGGGCAGGAAGGGGGTGAAAGTATTGAGGTGGTTAAAATCCTTAACACCTACCCCTTTCTAACCTATAATTATAGATTACAACACCCTACAATTCTGATTACACTACAGGCTTGGTTAAACTTCCTTTGTTCCTCAGAATACTCAGACGTTGTAACCCATTCCACAATGCACCTAGCAATGTCCTAATTCCAAACTTATCATTTAAAAACTGGAGAATCAGTAGCATTACGACCATTACTGACATATCATAATAGACAATGGCCAAATACGTTCATTCAACTTCAAGTACTCTGGTAAATTTACCAAAAAGTACAATATAAAGAGAGCCTAGTAGATATAGCAACATTCTCTCCTTAACCTCTTGCCGCCCGCCCACCGTCAAATGACGGTGGGGCGGTGCAGCTCCCATTCTGGGCTGACGTCATATGATGTTGGCTGTTTAAAGAGGGCATGCACACAATCGGGCACTGTTGGTGGCGGCGTGTCCCCGTGACACAGCTTGTCACCCACGGGGGTGAGCAGCCATTGGGCACGGCTGTTTACCATGTGATCACAAATGGCACGTTGCCCATTCACACAGCGCATGTGCGTGAGCTCGCTGCGTGTGCATGTGTATGGCGGCATGTTCCCCGGGAACACTGCCTGTCACCGACACTAGTAAACAGGTTAGTAGTCACCCATCACCCATCAGTGACCACCACCTGTCACCCATCAGTGACCTCCGCCAGACACCCATCACCCATCAGCGACCACGACAGTCACCCATCAGTGACCACTGCCTGTCACCCATCAGTGACCACCACCTATAACCCATCGGTGACCATCATCAATCACCCATCAGTGACCATCATCACTCATCAGTGAGAGTCACCTGCAACCCATTGCACAGCTCATCAGTGAACGTCACCTGTCATCCATAGCACAGTCCATCAGTGACCGTCACCTGCCACCCGTCGCACAACCCATCAGTGACCGTCACCTGCCATCCGTCACACAGCCATGTCCAAAAGAGTATATACTAGTGAAGAGGCATTCCAGATCCTCTCCATGACTGATGAGAGCAGCGGGGAGCTCTCATCAGAATCCAATCCCAATTCTAATTCTGAATCAAATTCTGCATTTGAATCAATAGACAGCAGTGGAGCAGAAAATGAATCGGAGGAAGAATTGGTCCCTCTTAAAAGGGCACGGCACTTTGGAAACCAGGCAGACACCAGCAACCAGGATCACATTGGCAGGCCCAGTACCAGTGTTGCCACCAGCAACCATGATCACATTCCCAGGCCCAGTACCAGCACTGCCGCCAGCGATAGGGCCCAGGAACAAATGCCCAGTACCAGCACTGAAGTATCACGTCCACCAAGAGCCAGGGCTGCTACATACCTTCCAGGGGGTCTTGCCAACCCAACACGGCTGCCTTCCGGCTCAGAAGCAGCAAGAATGCCCCCTTTCCCCGCATAGCCAGGTGTGCAGGCCAATACCCAAAATTTCAAAGAAATTATTTTTGTGTATCTTTTTTTGCCCTACACGTTGCTGCAGTTTATCCTAGACCAGACCAATTTATATGCCCAGCAATATATTTCTAACAACCCCCAATTATCATATGCCCATCCATTTGACTGGAAAGATTTGATATTGGAAGAGTTTAAATTGTTTATGGGCCTCACCATAAACATGGGGATTACAAAAAAATGAAGTACATGCCTACTGGTCCACCCCCCCCATCCACCACATGGCCATTTATTATGCCGTAATGCCCAGGTCCCAATCCAAAATGATTATGCGCTTTCTTCATTTCAGCGAACACCCAGTGCCCTCCCCGTAATCATCCAAATGACGATAAATTATATAAAATTTGCCCACTGATATACTTCTTTTCCCAACAATTTTCAGAACTCTATGTCCCCGAACTGCATATTTGTGTGGATGAGTCCCTTTTCAGGCCGGCTAGGAATAAAGCAATATATTCCTAGCAAAAGGGCCAAATACGGAGTTAAATTTTATATCCTTTAACCCCTGCATTCTTCTCCTTAAATTCTCATTTTTCGATGATGTATTTGTTCAGCACATTATATCTTTTATGTAATGTAACCTAAGGCATTATACATCATTTGCTTCCAGACAGATAAAGTTTAACTTGGTAGCACATTTGGATATATAAAATCTTATTTTGATGTTTTTCTTGGGAATAAATATTTAAAACAAAAAAAAAAATGCATTTTCCTGGATTTTTTCCCATGTACTGTTTATGTAATTTGTGCACCCCATATATTTACATAGGACTTTTGTTTATTTAGAGAATAAGTAGAGATACTCACATCCCTAAAGCCACAACCTCCCTTTCCATCCCATTTCCTGTCCCCTAGCAATAAAAAGTGGCATGTGTAGAATGATATGCCAAGCAGTGGGTATGGCCAAATTATGCTAACAATGGAAGGGTCTTCAAGGGCATTGTTAAAGCAGAGTTCCACCCAAAAGTGGAACTTCCGCTTTAAGTGCTGGTGACTCCTTGACATGCCACAATTGGCATGTCATTTTTTGGGGGGGTACCTAGTTTTCACAGGTACTCAAGTCCCACTTCCTATCCTGCCTCCCTGCAATCTTCTGGGAAACATAACAGGTCCCAGAAGATTGCCCGGCCATTCAGATCACACAGCATGGCTCATGTGCAGCCACAGCCGGGCGCCCACACTTGCAATGCTAGTGCCGCAGAGAGGAGGGGGAGAGGAGCGAGGCTTCAGACGGCTGCATCGCTGGACCATCAGACGGGTGAGTGTCTATTTATTAAATGTCAGCAGCTACACTTGTTGTAGCTGCTGACTTTTAAATCTGAGCCTGCTCATTGTATACATAGAATACATGGAATGAAGTTGTACCTTTCTTGTGTATGGTCTTCATAATAATGCTGTGCCATTGCTCCTCTGTATTCTTGAAAACTTAATAAAACCTTTTCGAATTACAAAAAAAAAAAAAAAAAAAAAGAATATAGCGATCAGAAGTATTTATTATACAGCCCAGTGTACAGAATGCAGTGATCTGGAATATGATGTTTACAACAATGATTTTAGGGCTCAGGAATGCATAATGCTCAGGACACAAAAGTGTGTATCATGCAGGGTGATGGGATTAGGTGTGCATATCACAAAGGGCTCAGGGTGCAGAGTTACACCACTTTAAAAATGAAAATCAGAAATCTCTGTATTAACCCTAAAATTAACAAAGTCTGCTGAAAATTTTTTGAATGTCATTGCAATCCCTTATGTAAACATTTGATGCTTGCACAGTGAACACAAATGTCATTCATATAATTAAGCGTCATTGTTGTGACCTGAAATATATATATTTCTTCATCAGTTACAAAGGTAAGCAAAACATGCCAGTTTTGCTCTTCCTCATGTGTATTGGCATATTATACAAAGAGCAACCTGCAGTTTATCCCTCTCAATACCAATGAATCAGTAAAGCAATAAAGGTTGCATGACAAAATATACATAGTAACAACACTGAGCAGGGCACTCAGCAATTGATCATTGTTATATTGTTCTACATCAGAGGTCTCCAAACTATGGCCCTCCATTTGTTTAGGAACTACAATTCCCATCATGCCTAGTCATGTCTGTGAATGTCAGAGTTTTACAATGCCTCATGGAATGTGTAGTTCTGCAACAGCTGGAGGGCCATGGTTTGGAGATCCCTGTTCTAGATCAATAGGTTATTGGTCATTATATTCCAATATGTATTGAAGGTCGGCACTCCAAAACTCCAAATATGTGCAAAGATAATACATGAACAGCAGACGAGTTTCGGCAGGACAAACCACCTTGGTCACAGGTTATATTCTGATGGTCTAAACTGGGATTATGATTTTTATTTATTTATGTAAACTCATGTATATTCTTTTGAATTTTAGTTTCATCATTTATCTATTAATTAATTAGGTTTACCTTTAGACTTTAGTGCCTAACATCTCTTTCTCATCTCATTCAGGTGGATTTTCCTGAAGGATATGGATTTTGTTATCCGGTCTGTTATTGATGTTGTTAACAATGTTGGTGCTACAATGTTGTTACCATGTATGTTTTGTCATTGAGCTTTTGTAGCTTTGCTGACTCATTGGTATTGAGAAAGATAAACTGCAGGAGGAGATAGTGAGCACACTACACTTGAATAAAAGTGGGGATGCTTAAAACTGGCATGTTGTACTTACATTTGTACCTGATGAATAAATTACTCTGAAAATTGCTGAAGCAATTTTTTATGTATATGTGGGGTTTATCAGTTATAACTGAGATGCTAACATCATCTATATTTCATTAATCATAGACACTGTAATGCAGCATACATATTTGTTTCAACACTTAAAAATATTACAATTAGAAAATAAGATTTCCAACAAAACAAGGAATCAAAGAAAGAAAAATTATTAACAAGAATTAATAAAAGTATTAACCACTTCAGCCCCAGAAGGATTTCCCCCTTTAGGACCAGAGCACTTTTTGCGTTTCGGCACTGCGTCACTTTAACTGACAACTGCACAGTCATGCAACATTGTACCCAAATTAAATTTGTGTACTTTTTTTCCCCACAAATAGAGCTTTCTTTTGGTGGTATTTGATCCCCTCTGCGTCATTTCTGATTACCGCTATAAATAAAAAAATATTTCTTACTTTTTTCCAAAATACATATCAAAAAAGAAATATTTAAAAAAACAATTTTTTTTGGACATGTCGGACCATTTTGACACTTTTTTGGGACCATTGGCACTTATACAGTGATCACTGCTATGAAAATGCACTGATTACTGAATAAATGTCACTGGCAGGGAAGGGGTTAACCTGCATGGGGCACTCTAAGGGTTAACTGTATTCCAGTGTTCGTCACTAACTGTATGGGGGCACAGGGAGCATGCAATCACATTCCTTCACCCTGTCAGAACGGAGATCCATGTGTTTACATACAAGGACCACTGTTCTGTCACTGCGGGGGAGTGATCGCGGGTAGCCGGCAGACATCGAGTCTGCCCTACCCGCTGCCTTGCTTCCCCGGAAAACACAGTGAGTGCACAAGCGTGCCTCTGGCGGCACACACTCACGATCCACGATCTCGCAGCCACCGCCAGGTGATGGCGGTTTGCAATATCGCACCACTTTGGCGGTTGGCAAGTGGTTAAAGTGGTTGTAAAGGCAGAAGGTTTTTATCTTAATGCATTCTATGCATTAGGATAAAAAGCCTTCTGTGTGCTGCAACATCCTCAGCCCCCATAACACTTACCTGAGGTCCCTCTCTGTCCAGCGATGTCCACGAGCGTCTCAGCCACCCGAGATTCTTCCTCCTGATTGGCTGAGACACAACATCAATGCCATTGCCTGCCACTGCTGTCAATCAAAGTAAACTAGCCAATCAGGGGGCGTGGCTAGACTATGGCTCTGTGAGGACGCTTTCCCGGGAGCTCCGTGCGGTGTCCGGGAGAAAGAGCCGACAGGAGACGCTTTTGACCTCTAAACACATCCATGTCCCTGCCTGACGGTACCCAGGGCACACCAGCCACGTACCGGGGATCTGACATCTCCTCGTAGTACTTCCTCCGCAATTCGGTAACTCCGACTCCAGCCCCGGCCTCGGTGTCCAAGATGGCTCCGCCGCGTAACAACACCACAGGAGCCGGTGCTCAGAAGAAGACGGAGAAGAAGACGCAGCAGGCGGCAGCCCCGGCCTTGGGGATGCCCCAGCCCCCGGAGGCTCCGGACTCCCCAAATCTATCCCCCCTGATACCAATGGAGGACTCTGCTGCTTCCTCGGCTTCGGACCTGGAGCAGCCGACGCCAATGCAGGTGGGACCGCCCTCGGCTGCAGCTTGGCAGGACCTGCTCGCCCTGCTCCCCACAAAGCAGGACATGTCCACGATGGTGGCAACAATAGTAAGTACCCTGTCCAGGGAGATCCAGGTCATTAAACATCAGGTGGAGCAGGTGGACTCCCGGGTTACTGAGGTGGAGACCACCTCCGCGGACTTGTTGTCCAGGGTGGGGGCATTAGAGGAGGCCCAGTCCTGCCATAGCAGGCAGTTAATCTTAATGCAGCTGGCCATCGATGATGGTGAAAACCGGAACAGACTGAACAACATCAGGCTCTGGGGGTTGCCAGAGGCCACCTCTGGAGCGGAGTTGAGGGCGACTGTTACTGCTATTTTTAACGGCCTTCTAGACAAACCCCCTATGGAGGAACTTGAGTTGGACTGGGTGCACAGAGTGCAAGGCCCTAGGAATGGTGATGCGTCCCTCCCCAGAGATGTTTTGGCCAGGGTGCATTTTTTCTGCATCAAGGAGGACATAATGCGTAGAGCCTGGGCCAGAGGCCCGATAGATTTTGATGGGGCTACGGTTAAACTCTTCCCGGATTTGTCCAAGCTGACCCTCAGGATGCAAGGCATCCTGCGTCCGTTCCTGGATAGGGTCAGAGCCTCTGGAGCCACATACCGCTGGGGACACCCATTCCACCTTATCGTTCAGAGGGGTAATGGTACTTTTGTCCTAAGATGGCCTGACCAATTGCAAGATCTCTTCACCTTCCTGGAGGAGCCAGAGATACCGATCCCCAACTGGTTGGATTTTCCCACCCTCCCCAGCCAGGCGATGTCAAGACCGACCTCCCCGAGACCGCAGAGATCCAGGAGACGCAGACAACGCTCCAGGTCCCGACTGGTGATCGGTGAGAGACCCTTCACATGTGAACAGTGAGTAGCTGCTCCCTCCCCTGCCTACCCCTCTTGCCAAGACCGGCTGTTACTTTGTTGAACTGGGCCAGTGTCAGCACTCCCGAACTCTTTTCCCCCTGCCGTGCAGTTTGGGGCCTTCTCCTTCAGGAAATTCGCCTGGTAATGATACTGATACCCGGTGACTTTATGGCTGCTTGCTCATCCTTGACTTTCCTGGATCCGTGCTGGGCAGCATATATCGGGTCACTGTGTGTCCGCACAGATCTGTGTGCTCGCTCAGACCAGATCACTTGCTCATACTTTGTTTACAATTTATGTTTACCTGGGTGTTGGGGCCTTTTGTATACTCTGGCCGTTGGGTTATGCCCAGGCTTCTCTCCTTGCCCCCTGCAATTCCATTACATTCTCTTTCGGGTGGCGGGGGGAGGGGCCCGGGCTGCTTGATGGAGCGGGACAGAACTGGCATGCCTGGGGGGTGGAGGGTGGTGGTTATGGTTCATGCATTAGAGTGAAGGGTATACGACCCCCAGATGACCTCGCCCTCTAGGTTACTAGCTAATGTGTCGGTCAGGTCCTATGTTTTATCCTTGGGCCGGGGCTATCACGGTGCCCTTCGTTGCGCGCAGCCGCCCCGGGGCTCCAGGGGTGGGCTGGCATTGCCTGGGACCTGGGACCCTAGACTCTCCGTGTTCTTCCCACATGGGGGCTGTGCCCCGCTTGGAGGGCTTATGCCCCTGGCTCATTTGTTATGGGGGGTCCTGGTCGCGTGCGCGGGGGTGGGTGTCTCCCGGGTCCCAGTCTCTGGTGCTGCACCTCGGGAAGGGGAAGGGGAGGTTTCGGCTCCCTCCTCTCGTCTCCGATGTATTCTTGTCTGCTTAGGTTGATGGGTGGCGGCTCCAATGCTATAGTCTCATCTTGTTCCCCGACGCCTCCCATATAACTTGGGGGTGGCATGGGGGATGGGTTTAGTAATAGCATGGGGCAATCCCAAGTTTACCATTGAATGCTGGCTAAGGGGGGGTCGAGGTTGGGGTGGGTGGGCTTGAGGGGTTCCTTCAGGGGAATTGTTCATTGTTTAATGCTTAATGTTTAATGTTTTTGGTCTCTAAATGGATCATTTACCTGCAGTTGAAAAGAGCATATGGTTAAATTGCTGTGTCCCTTTGGGTGCTGGGGGTGGCGGGGCCCGGGGGGCGGGGGACGGGGGTGGCCTTGTCCCCTCCCCTTCCTCTTCCTCAGAGGCGTGGGCATTGCCCTTGCCTGTGCGGACGTGCGGGTGCCCCCCGAGCTTCCTTTTTTGGGGTGCAGTGGGGGCACGGGCGCTGGCGGATGCGTAACGCGGTTTTAAGCTTATGATGATATACAAGCTCTCCCTATCCACACGTCTCCTAACGCTTTTGCAGAGTCAGCCTTCCACGTTCTACTCGTAGGCTGCGCTCTTGGCGTGAGGCTTTAGTGAGCCGTTCTTAGGGAAATTTCTTCTTTTCTGTCCCTTCTCCCTTTGTTCTTTCCTTACCCCCCCTTTTTTTTTTTTGTTGCTTCCCTTCGTCTAGTTCGGGGCAAGGACTTACAGCAGACAGCCCCTAGGTTGTGTAGCTGGAACCCCCCCGGGATGGAGTACAGGGTCACCTCCATTAATGTGAGGGGGTTATCCACCCCAGAGAAAAGATCTAGACTACTCTCGGATCTCAAAAGGCTGCGCTCGCAGGTGGTGTTCCTCCAGGAAACACATTTTAAGCAGCTGAGTGTCCCTAGGCTCTCCATCAAAAACTTTCCTACCGGGTACCATGCTTTCTCGCCCCGTCACGCTCCAAGGGGGTTAGCATTTTGCTTGCCAAGTCAGTCCCATAGACCCTTATACCGGAGAAGGCGGACCCCTTGGGGTGCTATCTTCTGGTGAAGGGGAAGATAGGAGATAAAATTGTGTCCCTTGCAAATGTATACCTCCCTAACTCAGATCAGCTGGGATTTTTAAGGGCTTTGGTTCCAATCTTATTGGAGTTCCAGGAAGGTACCCTTATATTGGGGGGGACTTTAATTTTGCCCCTGAACCACTGCTCGACGTCTCAAGGGGGACGTCGCATTTGGCGTATTCCTACCTCAAGAAGCTGAAGACGGAACTCCTTCACCTCAATCTGGTAGATCCCTGGAGGCTCATGCACCCTGGAGACAGGGACTACACCCACTATTCGGCGGTGCATGGCACTTATTCCAGAATCGACTTCTTTCTTTTACAGCATAAGGACCTCCCTTTGGTCTCTTCATCTCAGATCGATATCACTTCCTTCTCAGATCATGCCCTGATTCACATATCCCTGCGCTGGGGGGAAGCGTCCGTCAGCCCACCTACGTGGAGGCTGAATGAATCACTACTGCAGGTCCCGGAGATTCGGCAGGAAGTAGTGCAGGCTCTCTCTGACTATTTTTCCAACAACGCCAGCCCTTCCATGTCCCCCACAACCATCTGGGAGGCACACAAATGCGTGATTCGCGGGGTGCTCATCAGACGGGGCTCAGAGAAAATGCGACAGGGCGAGCCAGATAGACCAGCTTACAACTCAGGTACGCTCTCTAGAGTTGCAACATAAGAGATCTCAGGCAGAGGCCCACCTTCTCGCCTTAACGAAGACCAGGGAGGCTCTGAATGCCTTGCTTTTCCAACAAACCGTACGACGACTGGAGCGGGCACGGCGTTCGATCTTTGAATTTGCGAATAAGCCCGGTTCAATGTTGGCCAGAGCTCTGCGTGGCCCAAGAAAGCGCACATTTATTCCCCATATCTCAGACAGTCGAGGGAACAGAGTTCACACCTCCAAGGAAATCGCACAGGTGTTCTGCGATTTCTACAGGCGGTTATATAATCTTATCCTGGACCTTTTCCAGGCGGAGCGGGAGGGTCATGAGGCCGCTGCCAGGGACTATATAGTCCAATCGGGAATGCCAACCCTCCCACAAGAGATCAGCGAGGCTATGGAGACCGAGATCTCGGCAGAGGAGTTTGCTACGGCACTAGCTCAGTCAAAACCGCAGAAGGCCCCCGGACCGGACGGCTTCACTGTAGCGTACTACTGAACCTTCGCCTCCTCCTTGACTCCACATTTTCTGATGGACTATAACCTGCTGAAAGGTGAGGGGACCCTCCCGGTAGACATCTTAAGAGCATTTATTACGTTGATTCAAAAAGAAGGGAAGGACCCTACCCAGTGTGGGAGCTTCCGTCCCATCGCCTTATTGAACTCAGATTTGAAGCTCTTTTCAAAGATCATGGCAAATAGACTTCTCCCACATATTCCGTCACTGGTACTCTTCGACCAGGCAGGCTTTGTGTCCCAGAGAGAGGAGCGTGACAATACTACCCGGATGCTTGATCTCGCAGCACACGCCCACAGGTACGGGAAATCATTACTGCTCTTATCAACCGACGTGGAGAAGGCCTTTGACAGGGTGGCCTGGCACTTCATGCGGGCCACCCTGTCACACATCGGTTTGGGTCCTAGCATGTTTCGCTGGATCCCTTCCCTCTACTCTTGCCCTTCGGCATCGGTGAGGGTCAATGAATGGAGGTCGGATTACTTCTTCTTGCAGAATGGGATGAGGCAAGGTTGCCCTCTATCCCCGATTATCTTTATATTAATGCTGGAACCCTTTCTCTGCGTGGTTAGAGGGAACCCTGACATAAAGGGGATCCTAAAACCCTCCGGTCATCATAAGGTTGCAGCCTACGCTGACGACCTGATTTTTTTCGTGTCCTCACCGTGCATCTCTTTACCGAATATCTTGGAGGCTCTACGGGTGTATGGGGAACACTCAAACTACAAAATAAATGTAGCCAAGTCGGCCGCTCTGAATATTACATCCCCCCCGCTGGAATTAGACAGACTTTGCGCTTCCTTCGCGTTTAATTGGACGACGGACCCCATTAAATATCTGGGCATATATATCACCTCCGACCCGGCGGATCTATACACTGCCAACTTCACCCCACTACTTCTTAAACTGAAGGCCGAACTCAGACTCTGGCATTCGTTGATCCTTACGTGGTTCGGGCGTTGTGCAGCGGTCAAGATGACCATCCTCCCTCAGATCCTTTATGTACTTCAAGCCATCCCTATACGGGTCCCTTTGGACTTTTTCAAGCAACTACGAACATTATTTAGAGATTTTGTCTGGTCCCACGGATCCACCAGAATCAAGCTTCAGACCCTGTCGCTTCCAAAGGCTATGGGGAGTTTGGGGTTTCCCGACTTGCTCAATTACTACAGGGCTGTGCATCTCTCCCGAGTGGTGGACTGGCATTGTCATGCGGCTTCAAAACAATTGGTAGCCCTAGAGATCGAGGAGGCCTCCTTGCCTCTTTTATCTTCACCATGGCTTCAGGTAAACCCCCAATGGACATGCGAGAGCATCTGCTGATAGGAGCAACGTTGGAGGTTGCGAGAGTGGTCTTCCGCTCCAGAGACATGGCTCCAATCCCATCTCCGATGACACCTGTCATTGGTAACTCTGATTTTACTCCAGGTCTGACGAGTGGGGGGTACGGAGGCTGGCCCAACATGGGAAGATGCGGCTGGAGGATGTTTGGCCACGGGGAGGGATGCCCTCACTGATGGACATTGCGGGGTTGCTAGACCCCCAGATAGACGCCTTGAGTACATGTCAAATTAGGCACTTCTTACAGTCGCTGCAGAAGGCCCATTTCAGACCTCGTGATCTTACACCCTTCGAGCTGATTTGCAAAACAGGGGAGCCCATCAGACATACGTTGGCTCTTCTATACAGGCTCATATCTTCGCCTGGTGGTGAGTCGACCCCCTCCTTTATTCGGTGGTGGGAAAGTGATCTCGGCAGGCAGTTTACATCTGCTCAGGTGGACAAAATACTCTTACTGGCACATCAGTCGTCCATGGCGAATCAATATCAGGAGTCGGGCTACAAGATACTCACCCGCTGGTACAGAGTGCCATGGGTCCTCCATCGGATGAATGGTACCATCCCAGACGAGTGTTGGCGATGTGGCGCCGAGGGGGGCTCGATCCTCCACATTTTCTGGTCCTGCCCCACCCTAAAATCATTTTGGGATGATAAAAGACTCTCACGATGCAGCTCCTCAACGCGGCCAGGGCTTGCATACCGGCTTTGTGGAAGCAGACGGAGCCCCCGACTAGGGCTCTGTGGTTTTCTAAGATTAACCACGTCCACCGTATGGAGGAGCTGTCTGCCTCACTGTCTAACATGGAGGAACAGTTCAGGAAAAAATGGAGACCCTAGAGATACTTTACTGGCACGAAGGAGTACCTGCGAGACGCAGCCTGATATATATACCTATTTATCGCTCTATGTATTTCTGTCCCGAAACCCTCTCGGATCCTTCCCGGACGTTTCCCCCACTCCTTCCACTTTCTTTTTTTCTTTTCTTTTCCGCTCTTTTATTCTCTTTCTTTGTAAAATGGGTGGCCTTTGGAGGCTCCCCGAGGAAAATCTTGGTGCTGCTCAGGGGAGTGTGGCTGGGGGCCGCTTCTGGCGGGCTATATGGTTCGCCGGGGGCAGCCCCCAGGTGCGCTTTCCCCCTAGAAAGGTCAGTGTATAGTCTCTCAGTTACGAACACCTGCCAAGCTGGGGATGGAGTGTCCTCGGCGGGACATAGGTGGAACTGTTAATCGCTGTTATCTAATGGTTTTGTCTCATATGTACCGGTATACTCATTGTAATAGTTCATTCAGCTCTGTTGATGTAACTGTAAGTGCCTCGACACGCGCCTTGCGTGTCGTTTTGATGCTTTATTCCTTTTTCTGTATGCATAGGAATAAATAAAGAATTAAAAAAAAAAACTAGCCAATCAGGGGAGAGAGGATGTGGGACAGGGCTGGGCCGGGCCGAGGCTACGTGTCTGAATGGACACAGGGAGCTGTGACTCGGCTCCGGTGCCCCCATAGCAAGCTGCTTGCTGTGAGGACACTGAACAGGAGGGAGGAGCCAGGATCACAGAAGAGGGGCCCAAGAAGAGGATGATCTGGGCTGCTGTGTGCAAATCCACTGCAACAAGCTAGGTAAGTATAACATGTTTGTTATTTTTATAGGAAAAAAAATTAGACTTTACAACTACTTTAAGTGGATGCTTATACATTAATTGCAATGAGATCCCTCTACAATGTTAGATTATTTTACATTTTAGGAAAGTCTGGCAAAGATGTACATCACAATGCAGAAGATACAACTATAGACAATAGACAATAAACCATGAAAATGGATCAAAGAAAAGTTAAACAAAAAAAATGAGACAAATGGTGGCAATTCCAATATGACAAAGTATGACTGACTAAACAGCCAAAAATTATCAACAACCATTTATATCAACTGGTATCACACATTTTTCTCTGTATTCTCCTAAGTAGTGTTGAGCGAACCCGGACTGTAACGTTCGGGTCCGTACCGAACTTTAGGGTGTCCGTGGCACGGACCCGGACCCGGACATTTCAAAAATCGTTCGGGTTCTGATTGGGTTCCTCGTACACTGACGTCGTGACACTGAGGTCGAATATTTCTCCGACCCAGTGTACTACGTGGCCGGTTAGTGTCGGTACGGTAATCATCCGTACCGACACTACCGAAGATTCCCGTTTGGTCACTTTGCGAACAACTAACCGACGGGACGTCGAAGAGTTGTGCACCTCATTTTATCGTCTTGGGGCCTGGCTTGGGCTTGCTAAAAACTTTACAGGCCCAGGCCCAGGCACGGTGCCTGTGGGATTTCAAGCCATGCCTGGGCTTGCAATGTCAGGCCCAAGCGAGTTGTGATGAATCCTCTTATGTCTCTTT
>BLSH010501213.1:406595-417009 GCA_018402905.1 Glandirana rugosa | reverse complement strand
GCCACCCTGCTGGATCCCCGTTACAAGGACAACGCGCCATCCTTAATTCCCTCACTGGAGCGTGAGAGGAAGATGCGCGACTACAAGCGCACACTGGTAGAGGCGCTGCTGAGGGCATTCCCAAATGACACCGGGGGCTCAGCGGAAGCACAAGGCGAAGGCAGAGGAGGAGGAGGAAGAGGCCACCAACGCAGCTGTGCCACCGCCAGCACCTCAGAAGGCAGGGTTAGCATGGCTGAAATGTGGCAAAGCTTTGTCAGCAGCCCGCCACAACAAACAGCACCACCAGTTGATAGACAACGTCTTAGCAGGAGGCAGCATTTCAGCAACATGGTGCAAGAGTATGTGTGCACACGCCTACATGTACTGACTGATGGGTCTGCCCCATTCAACTTCTGGGTCTCCAAATTGGCCACATGGCCTGAGCTTGCCCTTTATGCCTTGGAGGTGCTGGCCTGCCCTGTAGCCAGTGTATTGTCGGAACGTGTTTTTAGCATGGCAGGGGGCGTTATCACAGACAAGCGGAGCCATTTGTCCACATCCAACGTGGACAAGCTAACCTTTATTAAAATGAATCAGGCATGGATCCCACAAGACTTGTCTGTACCTTGTGCAGAATAAACATTTAGACCGGACTCACACAGCCATTCACATACTTGTTTTTTTGAATAGGCCTCAATACAAAAAAAAAAAATACAATGTTGGCTACCTCCTCCTACTCCTCTACCACCGCCACTTCCACCTACACTGCCACTGTCACGGCCTAGTCAACCTCTAGGCTCCTACTCCACATCCACCCCCCTTCCCATTTTTTTATTTGATTTTAATTTATTTTCCCTATCCCCATCTTTTTGTAGGGCACTTGCCCTACTCTTTCCCCCATTTTACTTCCTTTTGCAGCCCTCTAGGGCTTTCCAGGACTTTGTTACAGCCATTTTTGTGCCTAAAAGTTCGGGTCCCCATTGATTTCAATGGGGTTTGGGGTCAGTGCGAACGTTCGGGTTCTGTCCGGACCCGAACCTGGACTTTGTCCCGAAGTTCGGCCGGACCACCAGAACCCGAACTTCCAGAGGTTCGCTCAACTCTACTCATGCCAACCATACAATACCTGCAGGAAGGCTATGTCAAGCTGGAGCAGACTCTCACAGCACCCACCAGTACTGCAGTGGACCCAGCCTGTATACAAGTGGCTGCTTCCTCAGTAGTCATGCCACAGCTGGAACCCCATCCCAGATAAGTTCTTGGGGGATCAAAGTAAGTTTCCAGCCTTCCGGAATGCCTGCCAGCTGTATTTTGCGCTACAACCCCAGACTTTTTCAGTCGAGGCCACGAAGGTTGGATTCATAGTCTGCCTGCTCCAAGGGGAACCCCAGGCATGGGGCCACTGGTTGCTTGAAGCAGATGGTGCATAAACACAATTCCTACTAGCCTTCTTTGATGCCATGGCTCAGCTCTATGATGACCCTCAGAGGACATCCACAGCAGAGGCTGCCCAACGCATGCTCCAGCAAGGCTGCAGAGCGGCTGAAGATTACGTCTCAGATTTCAGGCACTGGAGCACTGACACCCAGGGGAATGATGCAACCTTGCGACACCAATTCCGCCTGGGACTTTCCGAAGGTCTCAAGGATGAGCTGGCTCCGGTAGGAGTACCTAATACCCTAGAGGAACTGATCGCCCTGTCTATTCAGATAGATCAACGGCTCCGTGAACACCGATCAGAAAGGGCCGCCCAGTCTAACCGGCCTGTCTGGATGGCGCAGAGGGCCCCGATCCTTACCTCACCCAGCATGGTTCCTGCTCCTTCACCCATGGCCAATCCTGCACCAGACGCTCCCAAGCCCATGCAACTGTGATTAATGCGTCCAGCACTAACACCGGAGAAACCTCTACACCGCAGGCAGAAAAACTTGAGCCTCTACTGCGGGGAGCCTGGCCACTGTGTGCATAACTGCCAAGCTAAGATCCATAAGTGCCCACCTCTCGTTCCTGATAACCTATCTGCACTATCTGCCAATGCCTCTCACCTTGTCTTGCCTCTCTCACTTCAGTTGCCAGGAAGAATAGTCGCAGTCAGCTCTATTATCGATTCTGGCACATGCAGCTGCTTCATTGATCTGAACTTTGCTGCTCGCCAGCATATTCCCTTACAGCCCAAAATACATGGACTATCCGTCTATCTGGCTGATGGCTCACTCCCCTGTTCCGGACTAGTTACCCAGGAGACACCTCCTATTCCTGTTAAGTCTGCCCAACATGAGAAATTACTGAGCTTGGATGCCATTTCTTCCCCACTCTTCCCTGTTATTTTAGGCCTGCCCCGGCTTCGGGCCCACAACCCACAGATCTGTTGGGTGTCAGGAAAGGTGCAGTTCCAATCCCACGTACTGCCTTCCCCAACACAAATTTATCTTGAAGCAGACTTGGATACACAACAGTCAGTGCCCGAACCCTACCACCAGTTCTTGCATGTCTTCAGCAAGCAGTGGGCAGACACGTTCCCTCCACACCGCCCTTACGACTGCCCTATAGAACTTCTTCCTGGGACAGAAATCCCCTTTGGGCGTGTTTTCCCGCTATCAGAACAAGAGCAACAAGCTTTAAGAAAGTATGTCAATGAGAATCTCAAGAAGGGGTTCATACGTCCCTCCACATCTCCTGCCGGGAGAAGGGATATTCTTTGTCACTAAGAAGGACCACACTCTACGGCCCTGTGTTGATTAACGGGAATTGAACAAGGTAACGGTAAAGAACCGCTACCCACTTCCTCTGATGACCGAGTTATTCCAGAGGCTGAGGTCTGCTAACATCTTTACTAAGCTGGACTTTAGGGGAGCGTATAACCTGGTACACATCAAAGAAGGGGATGAGTGGAAGACGGCCTTCCATACCAGGTTTGGGCACGTTGAATATCTAGTCATGCCATTTGGCCTTTGTAATGCCCCCCCCGCAACCTTCCAGCACTTTATGAATGATGTGCTCAGAGACTTCCTGGATGTCTTTGCAGTGGTCTACCTTGATGACATCCTCATTTTCTCGGAATCCCTTAACCAGCATCGTGTCCATGTCTGTCGGGTCCTGGAAAGCTTCCGGCAATTTAAATTGTACGCAAAACCGGAAAAATGCCTATTCGAACAAAATACAATCCATTTCCTAGGACTGGTCATCTCTCCAGTAGGAATCAAGATGGATCCCCAAAAGGTTTCCGCAATTTTGGACTGGCCCACACCCACAGATAAGAAAGGAATCCAGCGATTTGTGGGCTTTGCCAACTTCTATAGGAAGTTCATTAAGGGGTTCTCTGCCATAATTACCCCAATCATGCAGCTGACCAAACAAGGTTTACAGTTTTGATGAAACCCTGAGGCTCAAAAGGCCTTTGAGACCCTCAAAAGACTTTTCACATCAGCCCCAATCCTTAGCCATCCCGACCCATCTCTGCCCTTCATCCTCGAAGTGGATGCCTCTGAGACCGCTGTGGGTGCCATTATCTCCCAACGCCAGGGAACCAGAGACTTAATGCACCCCGTAGCATTCTTCTCACAAAGACTTTCCCCAGTGGAGAGGAATTATGATGTGGGGGACGAGAACTGCTGGCAAGTAAATCAGCTTTAGAGGAGTGGAGGTACTTGTTGGAAGGTGCAGCTCACCCCATCCTAATATACACCGACCACAGGAATCTAGAATACCTGAGAGCGGCTCAAACCCCGACAAGCCAGGTGGGCACTGTTTTTTTTCACGTTTTTCATTCCATGTGACTTATCGACCCGGCTCCAAGAACGTTAAATCGGACGCACTGTCCCAGATGTACGATGACCCTAAGGATCCATCTGTCGCTGACACCATCTTGCCAGCAGGAAGCATCCTGCTACTACAAACTAACCTTTTTTCCCGAATCAAACAGGCCTCCGCGGGTGCTAGCAAACCCATGGGAGTAATCCTGACACCCAGAGATAGGTTACTATGGAACAAGAACCGAGTCTTTGTCCCTGAAGCCCTACGGATACAGGCCCTGAAATCCCTACACGACCACCCATTAGCTGGCCGCTTTGGTGTGCACAAAACCATTGAACTAGTACGACGTACCATCTGGTGGCCCGATCTGGAAAACTTTTGCAAAAGATACGTGAACACCTGCCCCATCTGTATTCGGAGTAAGACAACAAGGAGCAGAGCATGGGGCCTGTTAAAACCCTTGCCCATTCCAGATAGGCCCTGGCAGATGATTTCAATAGAACTTCCACCATCCGAGGGATGCACAGCAATTTTTGTGGTGGTCAATCGGCTGTCAAAAATGGCCCATTTTCTGCCGCTAAAGAACACCCCTTCTGCTACAGAAATGGCTTGGGTGTTTATCAGGGAGGTCGTGAGGTTGCACGGAGTGAAATTGACTTCCCGCTTCTGGGAGGCCTTATGTGAAAGGCTGAAGATTGAAGCAGCCTTATCCTCGGCCTACCACCTCCAAATGAACGGGCAGACTGAACGCACAAACCAAACACTTGAGCAGTATATCCGATGCTTTACTTCCTTCCCCCAGGATGATTGGGTATCATTACTACCCCAGGTGGAGTTTGCGTATAACAATGCCTGCTACTCAACTACAGGACAGTCCCCTTTTTTTGCCAACTATGGGTTTCACCCATCATTTTTACCTGGCCTCCTCCCAGAATCCACCGTTCCCATGGTCCAAATCCCAGTGTACTTTCTTAACCATAACAACAAGATCCTTCAGGAAGCAATGGCCAAGGCACAGGCAAATAACAAGGCAATTTTTGACAGGAGAAGAAGACAGAAATTGCACCTGCAGCCGGGCGACCGGATTTGGCTCTCCACTACTAACCTCTGGCTAACCTGCCCCTCCAAGAAACTTGCACCTAAGTTTATCGGACCGTTCCAGGTAGAGGAAAATATAAACGAGGTGGCATATAGACTCTCCCTACCTGACTCGCTGAGGATCCACCCCGTATCCCATGTGGCTCTACTAAAACCCGCAGTAATGGATCCCTTCCCTGATAGGGGGTTCAGACCACCAGAACCCATCTTAATTGATGGCAGTGAGGAATATGAAGTGGAGGCCATCCTTGATTGCAGGAGAAGGCGAAATGTGGTGCAATACCTAGTTAAATGGAGAGGCTACGGGCCAGAGGACAATTCCTGGGAACCTGAATGCAACAACCACGCAGGAAGATTGGTGCAGATCTTTTTTCAGGCCCACCCAGAGAAGAGAAACTTGTTGGGCACCCAGAGGTTGCCCGTGAGGGGGGGGGGGGCAATGTCACGGACCAGCCACCCAGCAAGGGGGTACCTAAGGGTTAACATTGTGCAGAGTAATTTCAGTAATTGACACCAGGCTGACCTATTTAAACATCTCAGCAGCACACAGACTTTGCTGTTTGATCTGCAGCTTTAGTGTGTGTTTTCTATGTATCCTGCTTGTACCTGCATCTGACCCGGCTCCACCTGACTATCTGTCCCTCTTAGACCCTGACCTTGGCCTGCCTTGACTCTGTTTTTGGACCCCCTCAGCCTGTCCACTGACCATTCTCTTTGTCTGTCCTCTGATATACCTGTCTGCCTGCAACTGACCCGGCCTGTTCAACCTGTTTCAGCCTGCCTCTTATTCACCCATCCAGTGCCTGGACTAACCAGCTTCAGCAGCCAGTACCTATTCTACATCACGCATACGGAGGGCATCACCACTCCTCTACTGCTGCAACAACCACAAAGGTACTTCTACTCCACTGCGTTCTTGGGGCTACTCTCTCCACTCCAGGGGTCCCAGAACCAGAGCTGTATGAGTGGTCTCCCCCTACCTAAGTCAGGTTCTACTACAAGGTACTTGTCAGACAGAGTTATTGCTGAAAAACAGAACCTTAGAAAAGAGGCACATAGTGAAAAGGTAGAAGATTGCTCTTATCTATAAGGGGTACACAGCTACCAGAGCTGAAGTGGTTATATAAAAAATAAAAAACATGCAATTGTTATAGCTGTACAAATTAGAGACTTGTGTGAGAACAGCATCAATAGCAAATGACCTTAGAATACAAAACGCAATGCAAATAGAAAGTTAGGGTGGGGGACGTTTAAGGATTTTGCAGCTCTCATTATTTTTACCCAGGTAGCTGGAACCATAAGCCAATCAATGCTCAATATAGTTGTGAACAACAGACAAAATATAATTTTAGCCATGTAAAATACTAATGAAAAAAACATGTATAATCCTTTATTACTGCAGTATTATTATGTAAAACTGATGCAAGAGATGAAACATTCATTTACAGGAAAATTTCCATAGTAGGCTTGACTTATGTCAAGCAGATGATAAAAATACATAGTTATGGCTTCTGGATTTGATGTTTATAATTGGGGATCCTTACTGAACCATGTTGGGATTTTCAATTTGACATAAGTGAATCTGAAAAAAGTTTCCTCATTAAGGAACTTTTGTTTTAAGCTCTTGTCCAGAGGGTAATATAAAGTGGTGCAGCTCTATTGAAGATTAATTTGATTGAGGATCATTTTACAAGTAGCTATTGTAAAACACTATATTTCTTTATAGCACAAACCATCACAAATTACTTTCTAGTTTACTTAGCATATTTAGTAATGAAAATGAAAAAGCTAATTAGAGAAAAATACCATGTCTCATGTACAAAGAATATTCTTGTCAGCAGAGACTTCAATATGCAGATTGATATTATACATTTGATGATTTGAACCTTTATTTCATCAACAAAGAACATCAAATTAATGGAATACCATAAATGTGGTAAAACCACAAAATGAAAGTTAATGCTCTAATCCAAAAAAAAAAAAAAAACACTAAAACATTTTCGGAAGACAATAAATACTATTCTGTGAAAAGTATTGAGTATTTTTTTTAATTCTTTATTTAGGAGTTCACATCCATAAAAGAGGAAGTACAAAAGTATGCAGCAACATTTTTTTGCACATGCTGTAGTGATAAAACATAGGGTAAAATATGAAATAGGGAGAACAATTACATAGTTTTGCCAATTTGCAGTATGCAGAGACCACATAGATCAGGAGTGGGTTGAGGTAGAATATACAACCAGGTAACCCATGGTGGTTGAGTTTTCCAAAGCATACACATGAATGATGACTTGTATAGTATTGAATATTTTATCTGACTGATTAACATCACATAGAATGTACGCTGTAACTTGAAGTTGAAAGTCTTGAATAAAATAACATTCTATTAAGCCCAATTAAAAATCCAGCTCCACCTTTTTTCTAGTAGATGCTATTGCAACAACAGAAGACAGCAATTTGTATTTAAAAACATGTTCCCTGACCTTTTCCCATATTCTAGTCAGCTCTTGAAGTATCCACTGTGACTAGTGTTGAGTGAACCAGGACTGTAACGTTCGGGTTCGTACCGAACTTTGGGGTGTCCGGGACCTGGACCCGAACACGGACATTTCAAAAAATGTTTGGGTTCGGGTTCTGGGTTCTGGTAGTTGATCACGCATGTTGAATAGCTGCAGGGCAGCCAATCAACAAGCATTTCACTGGTTTGCCCTTAGAAGCCATCACAGCCATGCCTATTAATGGCATGGCTGTGATTGGCCAGTGCATCATGTGACCCAGCCTCTATATAAGCTGGAGTCACTTGATGCTGCAGTCACATGCTCTCTGAGACTCTGACTAGTATAGGGAGAGGAATCTGCCAGCGTTTTTGTGAGGGACAGATTGGAGACATTTTAACATCTGATCCTGCATCCTGAGATTACTAATTTACTACTACTGTTGCTCTGAGGGACAGATTGCAGACATTTGAGAATCGAGATTTCACATACTGCTGCTTTGCATGACAGATTGCAGATCAAATCCTGCATAATACAACAATTGCTACGATCGTACACAATGATCAGATTGTGGGAGTAATTTGAGATTCCACATACTGCTGCTTTGAGTGACAGATTGCAGATCAAACCCTGCCTAACACAATGATCGTTATGATCATACACAACGATCAGATTGTGGGAGTAATTTGAGATTTCACATACTGCTGCTTTGAGTGACAGATTGCAGATCAAACCCTGCATTACACAACGATCTGACTGCACTAGGTAGAGGCTTCTGCTTAGAAGGTCAGATTATTGTTAAAAAATCACTGCCTACTCCTATAGGGCCAGGTTCCAGCTGTTGCTGTAAATGACAGATTATTTATTGTTCAAAAATCATCTCCTAGTTCTAAAGGGAGAGCTTCCAGCTGTTGCTGTAAGTGACACATTATTGTTCAAAAATCATCTCCTAGTTCTAAAGGGAGAGGTTCTAGCTGTTACTGTAAGTGACACATTATTGTTCAAAAATCATCTCCTAGTTCTAAAGGGAGAGCTTCCAGCTGTTGGTGTGAGCGGTGCATTTCTTGCACCAAAATAAAAAGTCTGGCTACGTTGGTGTTTTCAAAAAAAAAAAAAAGGTATTAATTGGTATTAATAAATACTTACATAGGGCTACATAGTACATTTGCGGGCACAGTGAGGAGAGCAAATAAGGGATGTGGTCATGGTGCTGCTGGTGCTGCTGTGCTGCTGGTGTTGGTGAACCCCTTGTTGGAAGGAGAGGACGTGGTTGAGGTGTGCCAGCTACACGCACAAGGGAAACACCTTCCTCAGGTAGCCAACAGAACCTTCACCGGTATATGTTAGGCCAGAATTCCCCTCAACGATTGGTGAGGCCAGAACAAGTACAGGCGATAGTAGATTGGGTGGCTGACAATGCATCCAGTTCCTTCACATTGTCTCCCTCCTGGTCCCTTGATGAAAGCTCAGAGTTGGCACCTGAACCCCATGGCCATCTGTCTTTCACCTCAGCCCCTTGTAAATTAGCCAAGCAGTCTGAGCCTCAAGTCCTGCAAGAGACTCTTATGCTTTTTGATGACTCTCCTGGTGTGCTTTCCGTGGGACATCCATATAGCGCTGCCCCAGAAGTGGAAGACATTGAGTGCACCGATGCCCAACCACTTCTGTTGCAGGACATGGAAACACCAGCGCAGCACATCTCTGATGATTACGAAACACATGTGCCAACTGCTGCAGCTTGCCTCAGTGTGCAGACTGACAAGGAGGGCAGTGGTGAAGGGTGGGTGGAAGATGATGGGCAGGAGGATGATGAGGTCCTAGACCCCACATGGACTGAGGGTCATGCGAGTGCAGTTTGGAGGAAGAGGTGGTGGTCACACAGAGGCACCAGCACAGCAAAAGAGGAAGCAGGTTGCAAAAGCGGAGCGAGCGTCCCCTAGACAGTATGCCTGCTACTACACACCGCACCCAGGGACCTAGCACACCAAAGGCAGCTCAAAGGCGTTCCCTGGCATGGCAGTTCTTCAGGCAATGTGCTGACGATAAGACACGAGTGGTTTGCAAGCTGTGCAATGATAGCCTGAGCCGGGGCATAAATGTTCTCAACCTGAGCACAACCCCCATGACCAGGCATCTAAATTCAAGGCACAAGCTGCATTGGCATAATTACCTCAAAATCCAAGAAAGGTCTCGACCTCCTCCTGCTTCCTCTTCTGCTGCTGCCTCGGCCTCTTCCTCCACCTCTACAGTGACAGTGTCACCTGCCACCCAGCAAACAGACGATATGACAGCAACCTCACCATGTCCGCCACCGTCCCCAAGCATTTCCACATGGTCCCATGGAAGCTTACAGCTGTCCATCTCCCAAACACTCGAGAGAAAGAGGAAGTACCCCCCTACCCACCCACGATCCCTGGCCCTGAATGCCAGCATTTCAAAATTCCTGGCCTTTGAAATGCTGTCATTCCGTCTGGTGGACATGGACAGTTTCAAAAACCTGATGGCGGTGGCTGTCCCACAGTACGTGGTTCCCAGCCGCCACTACTTTTCCAGGCGAGCCATCCCTTCCCTGCACAAACAAGTCAGGGACAAGATCAAGTGTCTTCACTATATGTGAAGGATTGGAGGGTGCTGTAGAGCGGAATCTTTTGGCGTGAAATTCAAGCAAGAGCAAGAGTGTGAGCAGCAGCAGCGTGTGAGCAGCGTGTGAGCAGCGTGTGCGGGGGGAGCTCCAGGACCCGACCCGACCCCCCCCACTGAATACCGGGCGAGGTGGCAGAGCGGCGGGACAGGGAAGGAACAGCAGATGCGGGGTGCTCCAGGACCCGACCCCCCCCACTGAAAACCGGACGAGGCAGCGGAGGCGGCAGAGCGGCGGGACAGGGAAGGAACAGCGGGTGCGGGGAGCTCTAGGACCCGACCGACCCCCCCCACTAAAAACCGGGCGAGGCAGCGGCAGAGCGGCGGGACAGGGAAGGAACAGCGGGTGCGGGGAGCTCTAGGACCCGACCCGACAGCCCAGCCCAGGATCTCGAGGGGCGTGGGCGACAAGGAAGGGACAGGGCGGCGAGACGGCGACGGAGCGG
>BLSH010501213.1:310197-338674 GCA_018402905.1 Glandirana rugosa | reverse complement strand
GCTATGACCACTGGCTGATTGTTAAGAGAGGCAGACAGAATTATAAATCTGCCTGATGGATCTTGCTCTAAGTGGGTGAGTCTGAAGGCGACCGAAGCGTTGATCGCAATCATGACTCCTTTTTTTTTTTGATCTGAACAGGCATAGAAGCATATTGGGTATTGCCTGTTTGAACACTTGGGAGGGTTGTGTTGAGTGAAGTGTGTTTCCTGAATACACAGGACATCTGCTTTTTGTTGTTTGGCTTCTCGCCATAGTAGCGAACGCTTGAAGGGACTGTTAAGTCCCTTGACATTTAGGGATACAATTGTAAGAGACATGATATCTGGAGGAGGAGAGAGAAATTAACTACTAAGGGCGCTTTTTAAGGATTACTTCTCCTTGTGTTCGTCTAGGGGGAATCTTGGTTACTAACAATAGTTAGACTTATAATAAATGTCACAGCAGTGTGTGATTTGCGGCAATTAGACAGCTGTAGAGCCATTTTCTGAGTGATGAAGTTTCGTCACTGATCAGTAAGTGTCGCTACTCAGTGGATGTGCAATTTGTTCAACAAAACAAAGAAAAAAAAAGTAGTAGTTGACAGTAACAAATAAAAGAGCAAAAACGAGTAATTGAATAGAGATAAATTGCCAACTGTGGTTTAGGCTAGTGTGCTTGGCACACTATATTCCTTGGGGGTGTAAGTCGTGTCCGAACTGAGTCACTTGCTCCTATGCTGGTATAGGCTTGTTGGTGGATTGAAAGTCCAGCCATTAGTTACCTCTCTCGAATGGAGGAGGGGTTGGGACTCATAATTGCATCTGTTAAGTATTGGATCTGGTAGCCCAGGGGTTCTGCATTTTCTGATAAGGGCCTCTATTTGGTGTCGCGGGTGGTTCTTGAGTAGTGAAGCCCCAGTTGTTCAGAAGTTTAATACCTTCTTTCGGGGTGAGAACCGAGATTTGTTGATTGTTATGTGTTACAAGCAACTTAGTGGGATATCCCCATTTGTATGGAATTTTTTGTTCCATGAGGGTTGCAGTGACCTGAGAGAATGTTTTACGAGCTTGTGATGTTGCGGTAGAAATGTCATTGAAAAGCAGTATTTTGTTGAAGGGTTCTGGCATAGTGCGCATTGACCTGGCTGCTCTCATGATATTATCTTTGACATGGAAGTAATGCAGTCGTGCCAGAATGTCTCTGGGGACCGAAGCTGGCAGATGTTGTGGTTTGCGTATCCTATGTGCGCGGTCTATGAGCAGACCTTTTGTAGTGAGGGATGGTATTATTTTCCGGAATAGCTGCTGTAGGTATGGAATAATTTCTGGAGTGGCTAGAGATTCCGATACCCCTCTGATTTTTATGTTTTGCCTGCGTGAGCGGTCCTCTAGGTCAGCGACCTTTAGGCGTAGCATTTGAATCACGGCTGCCTGTTCGTCTTGAATATCTACCATCTTGTTATGAGCTTTGGTGGCTTCGCCTAAATGTTGTTCAATATAATCTGTGCGTTCTTCTAGGGATGTCACTTCCCCTTGTAATTGTATGATGGAGGCTTTTAGCTCCTTATGCAGGTCTGCTTGTAATGCTAGAAGCATAGTTTTTATGGCCTGCTCTGATGCAGGGCTATCAGTGGTGGGAAAGGCTGCAAGAGAGGGGGCAGAGGTGTCTTCTATTGTGGTACTACAGGTCCCAGCGCCATGTTGCTTTTTAGTGGGCGGCTGTTTGTTGGGAGAATGTAGTGGAAATTCTGCAAGTCTCTTACCTCTGTCCCCTGTGATCGGTAGTTGTTCTCTGGCTGGAACTGGAGTGTCATCCATTTCAGCTATTTCTGCAGCGGGATTTCCCTGTGCCTGTGACGCTCGTTCTAGCTGTTCTCCGTCTACCTCCTCGCTGTGCCGAGCGGTGCCATTACATGGAGCAGGTCTCATGTAGAAATCAAGCTTGCGTGACCCGATCGCTTGCTTGTCTTTCTTGGGCATGGTACAGTCTGGTCCCGGCAGGTTCCCCTCTAGTATGGAGGGGGAATGGACGCTGAATGCTGACTGGATTCGCTTGATAGAGGAGCAAAGCGGCAGAGCTCGGTGTTTAGGCGGCCATCTCCTCTCGCGGCCAGGACACGCCCCCCGCTGGATATATTTTACTAACACTTTACACCCTAATGGCCATAACATAAAGCTAGATGTAATTTGCTTCCTGAGTGATTATTGAGCTGGACTCAGATGAAGCAACATAGATCAGGGCATATACACTGACCTAATACAAAGTAAGGGGGCAGTATAGGTAGATGCAAAAATACCTGAGGATTAACATATGTCATAATACAGCAATAACATTATGTCCAACTAAGGTATATAAAGATGATGATATGGGGAAGAGGTCTGGCTGCCAAGGAATGGGAGAACACAATTGATGCCTTTATTTTTATAAGGTATTATTCACTTTGATGTCACATAATTGGATTTTATGTTTTCATATAAACGTATAGTTCATATATTTTTTTATAATACAAGGACAAAAGGTAGATAGGTATACCTAATGTATATGTCGTTTTATAACTATGATTATTAGACAATATAATACTAATTGGACAGACCTTCCGGCATATTAATTTTAACATTTTATCTTGGAGTAGAAACATTTTAAATTAATGAATGCATATAACAGTAATTTTTTTTAGGGAAGTAGGAAGTAACCCTCTTTCAAACAACAAACGAGTAGCCAGGAAACTGGGACGGGTACAGAACTCAAAAAAACCCGGCAGATATTTTTAAGGCAAAATGGGAGACCATATATGAGGCAATCTGAAAGCAATCAGATTGTATCTCCTGCTCTTAGATGTGGGCAGGCTCCCTTAGACAATACATAATCAGTTGGTCTGGCTATTAGATATAGAACTCAAGAAAACCCGGCAGATATAATTTTGAAGTAAAATTGGAGACCATACATGATGCAATCTGAAAGCAATCAGATTGTATCTCCTGCTCTTAGATGCGGGTAGTCTCCCTGAGACAAGCCACACTCAGTTGGTCTGGCTATTAAATATAGAACTCAAAAAAAATTCAGCAAATATAATTTTGAAGCAAGATTGGAGACCACACATGATGCAATCAGATTGTTTCTCCTGCTCTTAGATCGCAGTCTCCCTTAAGAAAATACACAATCAGTGGGTCTGGCTATTGGAACCTTGCTTTCTGGATCAGCTGAGGGCTAATTACTGCATTGTGTTACTATAAGAGTTTGAGCCGTGCTGTGTGGACATTTCCTTTGACAAAGACGGAATGCCGAAATGCATCAGGGTGTGACCACACGGCTTTTGATCTGACAGCCAGCCATCCGCAGCTCGTCCACAGAACGATAAAGTTGAGAGGAGAGTCAGTGGTGAACTGAGCTGAGATTCTTGGTGATGTACTGCGAATCGTGATTATCAATGCACTATTTTTATTGGTGTGATGTAAGCATGTTTTAAGGGAGGGGGTGTGCTAATAAAAAATGGTTTTACACTATGTGGCATCTCCCTGTCTCTTGTATGCACATATCCACAAGCGGTAGACATTAAGGAAGAACTTTGATCACCTGGAGGGAGGAGGAAGGAAATTCAAGGACACTATCCAGGCAGACCAGAGGACAACATGCCACATTGAGTATAAGCGATAAAGAACATATTTCTGGTGAGTACATAACTTAAGGGGGCCAGAGGACATGAGGCACATGGGTGATTAAGAATTGAAAAAACTTGGCACAGTATGAACGATTCTTCACTGGACACATGCTGTTTCTGAAAAAACCTGCTGGCAAATAAAGCCCCTTAAAGTGGTAGTAAACCCTCCTATCATTTTCAGCCAAGGAAGCTGCCATCTTGGCTTCTGTTTAATCTACAACTGCCATGATGCTGCACATGTGATCAGCTATGACACCAGCCATTGGATGGTTTGACAGTATGGTTTAGAGCACAACCAATGGGAGTGTTACATTTCTGGCACATGCCGGAAATGTGACTGGTTTTTAACCTGTTAAATGCATGGGTTTACTACCGCTTTAAGTACGCAGGAGGAGGATAAAAGGGACTTAATATTATTAATTTTTCTTTTCCTCCAGCCAGACCCTCCAGAGGGGTTCTTTGTGTGGACATTTATGTGGACTTTAATGTTGATGTTCCTCTGAGATGTTTATAAATATTATTGCATAGAAGCGTGCAATAGTATAACTTCAGATTTAGGATGTTTGTGGACACAATGGTTAGTTGTGGAAAACAGTGAGCGCAGCTAGCAATTGCAGGTGATTGACTAATTAATGACAGCCTAAGGGAAGTCTGGTCTAGCTTTCAATTGCCAACATATACTATCTTCTTATATATAGCCGCAGCCACCAGCAATATATTTAAAAACAAAAACAACAAACAAAAAACACCTTAGTATACCTACAGCGCTGGGATCAGGGATACAATTAAGTTTCTCTGATATTCATATATATAAATGTTCTGGAATGGCCATCCCAGTCCCCAGACCTGAATATCATTGAACATCTGTGGGGTGATTTGAAGCAGGCTGTCCATGCTCGGCAACCATCAAATCTAACTGAACTGGAGATGTTTTGTAAGGAGGAATGATCCAAAATAGATTCATCCAGAATCCAGACACTCATTACAGGCTATAAGAAGCGTCTAGAGGCTGTTATTTCTGCTAAAGGAGGCTCTACTAAATATTGATGTGATTTTTCTGTTGGGATGCCCAAATTTATGCACCTGTCTAATTTAGTTTTGATGCTTATTGCGCATTTTCTGTTAATCCAATAAACCTCATTTCACTACTAAAATATTACTGTGTGCTTCAGTTATTTGATAGATCAAAATGAAATTGCTGATCCAAACACCCAAATATTTATAAATGACAATCATGGAAATTGTCAGGGGTTCCTAAACTTTTGCATACAACTGTATATCAACGAGATACCTTTTAGTTTAGGATCTGTAGATTGCCAGAATTACCATATGGGTACTGGCAGCACACATTCCCTCACTTCTAGAGGTTGAAGCAGTGAGGAAACCCTCAAATAGGAAAATATCTCAGATTTAGGTAAGTTAAATCTATTGGATAATTCTTGGAAGGGTCTAAGTGAGCCTCCAATGCAAATATCTTGTAGATTTTGTATGCCTCTCCTTTTCCATTAATCTAGATCTATATATGCGATGCACCATTCTATGGCTTCTAATGGAATCAGAATTTTTACAACTGGGTGTTCGTAATTACCCTTGTTAAGGAGATGGGCCCAAGCTTGAAAGGAGGCCGCAATGGTAGGGTGGTCTTTACATTTACTTGAAGGTTTGAGATTAAGAGACATCAGAAACGACCTTGGAGATCTGTTTTTCATCCAGGCCCTTTCTAGTTGGCACCAGGGTTTCGGGGGGCCTCGTTCAACCATGACTTTAGTTGGCCTAGTAATGTGGCTATATAGTACTCCTTCACATCTGGAAGACCCAGGCCGCCTACTTATTTATGCTTCCTCTGTATTTGTGAGGGGAATCTAGCTCTCTTCCCTGCCCAAATGAATTGGAACAGAAGTTTTTGCATCGTTGTGAAGAAGGCCGTAGGTATTGGGATGGGGATTGTTCTAAATTTATATGCATTTTTTTCAGAAGTTGCATTTTATATGCGGCTAGTCTACCGGACCAAGACAAATAATGGGATCTCATTCTGGCAGTTTCTCTTTGAATTTCTAAAATTAAAGGTTCAAGTTCGCCCTATATAGATTCTTATTAGGAAATGTTAACCCCACTGGCACCAGACAAGAAGACCCCAAAACGGAACACCAAAGAACCATCAACAACAATGGAACCAACCAGGAAGACCATGGTATCAAATGACACACAGAGGGGAAGGAAGAACACCGAGGAGGTACCAAGAACCCACCAGGGATTGGAGAACATACAGAGAACAACAACAAAGGGAATACCCAAGGACACCACAAGGAGAGGACAGAAGATCCCACCAATACCAGGAAACACAGAGAGCCCACACCCCAGACCACATCACCCGAGAAAACGGAAGAGAGGAAAACGTGGAGGAAAGAAAAGGCAAAAGAAGGAGAGTACACTAGGGAAGGGTATATTCAATCTCAGTAGTGAAGAGTTCACCACAGAGGAACTAGAAGTACTAGATTTGGGACTGAAATATGCCCCTAACAAATCGTTTAATGAGTTTGAGGCATACATTGATCTGCAAAAATTTGTGAGGAAAGTCAATCTCAAAAAATTCTTTCAGACACAGAATAAGAGAACAGAAGAGGATGTGAATGAGTATATGCATACACAACTCAGAAACCACTCTATCTTCAACCCAAAAACTCCAGGAGGAGACTGCCTAGGAGCATTTAAGAGAATGGTAGAAGAAGACCTCAAGAAAATAAAGAAAATAGGAGGAAACAAGAAAAATACTACACATATCTGGAAGAAGATAAAGTATATAAGCAAAAATAAAGAGATAGTAATTAGACCAGGGGATAAAGGAGGGGGAGTGGTCATTTTAGACAAAAAAGACTACTTAATAGAAATGGAAAACCTACTTAAAATCCCTGGGACATACAAGAAAATACCAAATAACCCGAAGAAAAAATTTATGAAAAAACTGAAAGCATTTGTAAACAAAGGGAAAGAAAGAGGCATCCTAAACAAGAAAGAAGCCAAATATTTAATACCTGAAGCAAGCAAAACTCCAATCATCTACTACATCCCCAAGATACACAAAAGAATGGAAAAACCACCGGGACGACCGATTGTTAATGGTATAGAATCTATATTCTCAAGAGTAGGGGAATATCTGGACCAGTTCCTGAAACCCTTGGTGAAGAAAGGCAGATCCTACCTTAGAGATAGCCTACAGCTAGTCAACGTGCTACAAAACAAACAATTAAAAGATAACAGTCTGTTGGCAACAATAGATGTCAATGCACTATATACTAGCATAGACCAAACAGACGGACTGGAAGGAGTCGAAAAAGCCCTACACGAACGAACTGACCTAAAACAAACTCAAATTAATTACATACTGGAAGGACTCAAGCTGTGTATGGAGTCGAACTATTTCTGGTATGGGAAAGAATATTATGTGCAGACTAAAGGTGTAGCAATGGGCGCACGGTACGCACCCAGCGTAGCAAATCTATTTATGGATTTATGGGAAGAGAAACACATCTACAGCCAAAATTACCCAGAACTCCAATTTTATAGAAGATACATAGATGATGTATTCATAATATGGGAAGGTACTGAAGATTCCCTGCGTACATTCATGGAAAATATTAACAAAAACCCCTATGGATTAAAATTTATGGGAAAATTTGATAAAAATAAAATTGAATATTTGGACCTTATGATAGAGAATACTACAGGATCTCTACATACGAAGACCTTCTTCAAACCAACTGATAAAAATGGATACATCCCAATCAACAGCTGTCACCACCCAAATTGCAAGCACAATATACCTAAAGGACAGCTAATGCGACTGAGGAGAAACTGCCATAAATTGGAAGATTATTGTACACAGGCAGATTATATTATCAACAAATTTGGAGAAAAGGGCTACCATATACCTACCCTGCAGAAGACAAAAGAAACAATAGCACAACTAGATAGGACAACTCTACTAACTACAAAAAAGAAGACGAAAAACAAAGACTATGATTTAGCCTTCATCACGGGATTCAATAAAGAATATAAAGAGATGGAAAGAATAATAAAGAAATACTGGCCTATTTTGACCACAGACAACATTCTCAGAAAAATACTACCAAAAAAACACAAATTCATCTATAGAAAAGCTCCCACACTAAGAAATCATCTGGTCCAGAACGTTATTGATCCCCCTAGAGAGATTAAGATATTCAAAGAATTAAAAGGCTTCTACAGATGTCAAAGATGCCAACCATGTAGGATTGTAAAGGACCAACCCAGGAGAATAGACAAATTCAAATCGTACACATATGGAACCCACTACAATATAAAATCACTCATAACATGTAACACCACACATGTTACATGTATCATTGAGTGTCCATGTCGGTTATTGTATGTGGGGAGGACCACCAGACCTTTAGACAAACGAATTAGTGAACATATTCGGAATATCAAAAAAGGCTTTCCTAAGCACAGTCTATCAAAACACTTCAAAGAAAGACATAATAAAGACCCGACATTGATGAGATTCTATGGTATAGACAAAATGAATTCACATTGGAGAGGAAACACTAAAAACAACTGGTATCCCAGAACGAAACAATGTGGATCTACAAATTAGGAAGCCTAGTACCGGGGGGCCTCAACGTGGATATTGATCTGAACTGTTTCATATCCAATTTTTAACTACATGGACAGTCCATACATCAATAATCCACACATACACCTACTAGACTTGCAATAGACATATAAGTGGACTAATCATTGCAATCTCCATACTTCTCCCTTGATCGCATTTTTACATCAAGTCAGGAGACACCCCACTACATGTACTTCGGGTTTTAGACGCAAGTTTTATATGCTACATATTTTAAAACTTATGTTCTTACATTGTTTTAGGTTTTGTCCCTTTAATCTGCACTACACCGCTCAGTAATGAAGGTCGTTATAATTGACTATTACCACACATCCCACATTACCACACATCCCTACCTCCGGAAAGTGTAGTTACAACATGCCTCACCTTTTAATCCTATTTTTTAGATATAAGTGGAGATATATATTTTTTTTAATATAAAGTATTTTTAAATATACACGTTTTACTAGCAGATCACTGACACCACTATTCCGTCCTTCCTTTAGTACATACTCTCATTTATCCATAACAATATTATCCATTATTTATGTGCCGAAGTTTGTAAAGACTGAGGACCTACTGCGATCCGTCCACATCTGTTACCGTATTTAACATGCACAAAGTGTAAGCTAAATAGGTCCGAAGTATAATCCTCTATCTAAGATTCACATAGGGGGCGGGTCCCAACCAATACAACCAATGAAACATCAGGACGAACAAACGCAATGGGTCCCCCGCCTACGGCACTAGTGTTATAAACAGACAACCCACATAGCTAGGTACACCTTTGAGAACGTCTATGACGAAACGCGTCAGTTGACCTAGCGGAACGTCCAATGTCACATCCGGTTTCTGCAGAGCGAGCATTGGAGCGCACACCACGAGTGAGGGCAGCTGAGAGGCTTCCTCACAGAGAAGCACTGCTACCACGTTAGAGCCGGCTCTGTGACTGACCACGGACAAGCATTAACATTTTGGACTTATGGTTTTATCTTTTTATTTACTTTTTGAGATGATGATTTTTTCCCTATGTATCCGTCCCTACTGATTAAATAAAGAAGGATACATTTTTACATATTGCGCTATGGACTCCTCTCTTTGTTTTATCCTTTGAATCCGGTGGAGTGAATCATCTGGGACTTCCCCATATTTGAAGGGGTGGACTTACCTACAACAAGGAGCAACATTACAAGTGCCTTACCCCACAGAGGAAGAGCCATACGCTGGTGGATGAGCATCCCAATACAAGGAACAGCCATCATAGGAATTTAAAGATAGGCATTTTACCCCTGCAGGGGTAGTGCCCTCTGGTAAGGAGGGGTCCTATGGGGGAGCACGCGTGAACAACACCCTATGACACAAGAAAAATGTTATAAGAATTAGCACCTTATGTCACAGAGCACTTTAATGCATGGACTGCCTTTTCCCGGAATACTAACTGATACTACTGTATTATCAACAGAGCGGAAATAATATATGTACCTCTCTATGACACCCTTGGACTCTTAAGACATACTAAATAATAACACTGGTTAAATATTTTGTGGGAAGTTGTATATCTGACCTAACATATTTTGGGCCCATACTAGCACATTCTTTTTTTTTTCCCTATTTACACAGATGAAAGTTATACACGGGGAGCTTCTTATAATATTAATCTCTTAAACTGACACATCTAGAAGGAAAACAGGACCTTATGAGAAAGATACCTGTCACTATGCTGGCACATACATACTAGCACATCCTATTTCAGGAACTGACCCCGTCCATTCCCATTGAACGGCTGGAAATGGATCGAGTACACAGGGCCCTGGCACCACATAAGCAGGATGGACCTCCACATGATATAATAACCAAGCTGCACTACTACCACACCAAGGAACAGCTCCTGCAGGCGGCCTGCCAGAAAGAAACCCTCATGTTTGGCCACTCCTACCAGCTATTTGCTGACCTCTCTCAAACCACTCGCCATTTTCTGGGGACTTGCCACCTGCATCAGTGCAGGCAATGGGTCTCTCCCATTCCCTTCACCCATGTTTTTAATCTTACTGTTGATTGGCTCCTAGATTTTCCCACATGTTCCTATGGACATTAAGGACTTCTTATACTTTAAGGGATGCTGTCCCTAACCCCCTCTCTGGACTCCTCCTAGAGGACCCCAGACGGGCCAGTTTACAGTCTGTGCCCCCATTGGGCAATGTTATAGTGTGAAGCTCTAAAGTTTTCCTATATGAGCATTGGCTTTGCTTGGTCTTCCAGTCTATGGGCCACGGCTCCCCAGATCGCACCCCAGTGCCCCCTTGCCCCCCAATATATCCTACACCAAGTCCTGAGTAACTGGGACCTTTTTGCCTTTTTACATTGTGTCTCTTTTCTCTACCTCATCCCCCCACCCTTTGCTTTATTACAGACCCGGGGACTCGTGGCACATGAACAACCTTGATTCTTGTCCAGTTTAATATGTCAATTGCAACACATTGGTCGCAGTACACACCGACTGCCAGACATCCACTCTGGTGGTTGTCACTGCTGCTCCCCCCTCTTGCCCAGCAAGCCTCCCCTCTCGGGTCTCCATGGGCAACATGACTCCCTCTGCGCAGGTTGTTTTAACCTATCCTAGACGGTAAACACTTGATCTCTCATATCCTACCTTTCTCCACTCAATTTCCACATATTCCCCCCTCTTTCTTCCATCCTCTCCTGTCCTTTTTTCTTCATCTTCACCAAGAGGTGAAGGCTATTCCCAGTAGCCATCTCCCTGATAAGCCTGAAGTCTATTCTCCCCCATGGCGGCCCTTAACTCCCTCACCCTTAATGTTCAGGGACTAAATTCCCCCTGTAAAGCCTTCCGGTCTTTCGCCTCCCTTAAGGCACACATTGTATGTCTCCAAGAGACCCATTTTACTGCACAGCATACCCCCAAATACCTAAGTGTTGCCTATCTACAATTCTATACAGCCTCCGCAGACACTAAACGCAGAGGAGTTTTGAATGGCTTCCACAGATCTACTCCCTTCACACTCAAATCAGAAATCAAAGACCCAGAAGGAAGGTATCTTATCCTTATAGGACACTGCAAAGTTTCATATTATGCTCCGAACCGAAACCTCTCCTTCCTCTCTCACCTATTCCAATTGATAGATACCCACAAACAGGCCACCCTGATTATAGGTGGGGACTCTAATCAGGTCCTATTCCCTTTCCTAGACAAATCACCCTTCTCTCCCCCTGCTAGCCCACACAAACTTACATTCTAACAGCTACTACAAAGACATTCATTAGTAGACGCCTGATGTGAACTTAACCCTGCAAGAGACAATTTACCTACTATTCCCAACTGCACAAAAAAGAGCGTCAAACCAGGTTCCATAGCCTTGAAGCTGCCTTTTCACAGGCACATTTATCATTCCAAGACAACCCTACACCAGCCCGCAAATTAGAGCTGAATAAGGCGAGACTAGAGTTAGACTTATTCTTGACCGAATCTGTGGAGAAATCACTCCAGCGCTCAAGGCATAACATATACATCAAAGTAAATAAACCTGACACATTTCTAGCTCTCTCACTCTGCAACCTCGCCAGACACTCACACTAGCAACCCAGTGAAAGTTCTCCAGATATTTCACAAACATCTTTCGACCTTGTACTCCACCTCCACACAGACAAAGTGCGTACATCCCAGTTCCTTGACAGCCTTAAGTTGCAACCCTTACGACAGAGCAACAGACTAACCTAGACCAACCCATAACTGAAACGGGTACTGCAATCAAAACGCTTAAACTTAATAAACGGCCAGGCCCTGACGGTTTTACCGCAGCCTACTAAAAACACTTTGCCGACACTTTGTCCCCATTATTAACTGAAGCTTTCAATTTGATCCTTAAAGGTCGCTCCTTTAACCCTGGCTCCCTTCAAGCCACTATATCCATGATCCCTAAACCTCAGTCAGATGACACCTCCTGGAAAAATTTCCACCCTATCTCCCTACTCAATATAGACATAAAACTACTCACTAAAGTCCTTTCCTTCCGACAAAACCCAACCATTGGTTCCCTCATTCATGGGGACCAAGTCGGATTTATGCCCTCAAGACAAGCCAGCGACAACGTACGTAGAGCAGTTCTCCTGATACATTTAGTCCGCACATGCCCCATCCCCACATGTCTCCTCTCCCTGGACATTAAAAAAGCCTTTACAGCCTCTCCTGTCCCTATCTCCAGTCTGTTCTACAGAAATGGGGCTTTGGACCACACTTTTTGAATTGGATATTCTCCCTTTATTCAACCCCCTCAGCCCACATCAAATATGCAGGATACTTGTCAGACCCTTTCCCTGTACGGCGAGGCACAAGACAGGGTTGCCTGCTGTCCCCACTTTTATTTGCTCTAGCAATCGAACCACTTGCCCAGAAGATACATGATAACCCTAACATAAAAGTCCTAGAGGTTGGAGGTCATAGCCACAAACTCTGCCTATTTGCAGATGATGTCCTCCTGTTACTTACTTCTCCTCTGATATCTATTCCCAATCTTCTAGCCGTTCTGAAACAATTCGCTGGTATCTCTGGGCTGGTGATAAACCCGCAAAAATCCAAAATTCTCAATATATCCCTTTCCCCATCTATGCAGTCCCAACTACAACAGGTGCTACGATTCTCCTGGGCATCTCGATCCCTAACTTACTTGGGTGTCAAGTTAACCTCAGACCCCTCAACTCTATTTTCTGCCAACTATCCCCACTGCTGACTCACCTAGCTAAACTTTCTGTCCTCCCTAAAATCCTCTATCTATTTAGAGTCCTACCTATCTCTGTCCCTTCATACTACCTCAGGATCTTACAACGTAGAGTTTCCAGCTACATCTGGGATAAAATTAGACCCCGAGTATCTAAAACCATTTTACATCTTACTAAACCCCACAGAGGTCTAGGTCTACCGCACTTCACTAAATATTACCAGGCAGCACAACTGGCTAGTCTGTCTAAATATCATGCCACAAAAGGGACTCCCCTTTGGGTGACACTAGAGTCTGTAGATTGTGACCCACTTTCAGTCGCTAATCTACTCTGGCTCCACCCTAAGGATCACAAAACTATACATAACCCAGTGACCCACCATTCCTTGCAAGTATGGGACACCCTTAAATTCAAATACAAATTGCAATCCCCACACAACCCTCTTCTATCATACCTACATAACCCAGCGTTCTACCCAGCCTGGACCTCACCATCCTCCTTCCACAGATGGTTGGCTGCCGGTCTCATACGTGCCTATTCGTTCACCACCCCTTACGCTCTCATTACATTACCAACATTATGCAACTCTTTTGATCTTCCAGGTTCCAAACTATTTCACTTTATACAGCTCAAACACTTCTTTACCCCATGCATACGCTCGGACCCCCACACACCTAATATGACCATCTTTGAAAAAGCATGCGATCGGGACCCCCATATGCATGGGCTAATCTCCCTACTGTACGTTAGACCCCACACTTCCCTCTCATACGTCAACAAGTGGGAAACTGAGATAAACATAAAACTAGAGGCTGGACACTGGTCCGATATCTGGCAAGCTACCAAGTCAGCTTCACAAAATATTGTAGCCTACGAGGCAAACTATAAAGTATTACTACGTTGGTATTTAATCCCCACTCAAATATCCAAATACCTTCCTTCATTCTCACCCACATGCTTTCGAGGATGCTCAGATAGAGGCATCCATCTCCACATCTGGTGGGATTGCCCCATTGCTCAAAAATTCTGGAAAGACATATTTTCTATTATCTCAACCCTAGTAGGCACGCCCCTCCAACCTACCCCATCCATCGCCATTCTTAATGTTAAACCTCTTGAGATCACCTGCCTGCAATTTAAGTTGCTACTAAAGATAACCACAGCCGCGAAGCAGATGACTGCAAAGGCATGAAAGACACTGTCGCTAAAAATCCTGGAGACTAAACACAGAGTCACTAAAGCCATGATTCACACCAAAATAGAAGCAACCATCCTTGGCTCAATCTCCAAATTCAAAAGACTGTGGCAACCATGGGTACACCACTTTCTCCCATCAAGTTTTGATAACAACACATGTCCACCCAATAGCCTTCCAGGTGGCACAGAACCCCCCAATCACCTGCCTCCTCCAAAGTAAAAAAGCTCTCTCAGCATATCATGGGGCCAAAGTAACCCCTACCAATTGGTTGGGACAATATATCCACTCCTAACCTGGATACAAAGTGATCTTGTCATTCTAATGTCAAAAGCAGCAGTGCCATCCAGTGACAGAAGAGAGAGATACACCAAATGCAGACTTAGGGCAAGAACAAGTGGATCCCCTACCAATTAGCCAGGCTAGTTACCACCTAGCAAACTAAATTTGTTAGCAGCCCTGTTTAGGACCAGAGTGCTACACAATGATGATCATACATCTGTCAGTGAAGATCCTGGCCCACAGCAGTCATTCTTGTGAACACAACATAGACCGCCTGATCCTGGATAATTGACGCATAACCTGTTATGAAATTGCACAAAAGACTAATCCTTCTGTGTGGATTTTCTACCCCGTGGTGCCACTATCAACAGTGAATATTACTGTTGTGTTCTGAGGAACATGCATACTGTACATGTCTGCTAAAAAAAATATGGCCTGGTTTGATCACTAAGGGCATCATGTTTCTCTAAGACAATGCGCAAGCTCATACTTCTTATCTCAGCAACTTGTCTGGGAGGTATTGCCACATCCCCTTTACAGCCTGGACATTGCTCCTAGTGATTTCCACTTGTTTGGACCCCTAAAAGAGTTCCTCAGGGGTCAGCATTTCAGCACTGATAACAAAGTGAAGCAGGATGCCCTAGGATGGTTCAGGCATAGTGAAAAATATTTAGATGCTGAAGCTTTCCAGGCATTAGTTAAAAGCTGGGATAAGTGTATAAATGTAGCAGGAGATGTTGAAAAATAAATGCAGGGGGGCGTGGCCAGCTGTGGACCAAGATGGATGCTTAGCTCCTTAGCTCCGTTCAGCCTAGGAACAAACACCATCTCAACGGCCGTTTTGAACAGCCAAACTAACATCAATCCTGCTCCAGAGGGAGCACATCACAGCAAGCCACAACTGGAAAGAACCGGAGGACTAGATCCCCAGCACAGCAAGGACATAGGGGAAGCTGAAGCAGAGAGGGCCTGAGCACATCGGGACACTCGGCTCCATCGGACCCCATACTAAGCACTGGCAGCAGAGTGAGATACCGCAACACCCCCTCTAGACGCCTCACACCCCGCACTACCACCCAGACAAGTATTGAGCTGCCTGGACACATACCTGAGGCCCTATCCCCTACATTACTGTCCCTCCGTCCTCGTGGCGGCCGCCGCCATCTTGGGGCCTAAGCCGGGCCTTTTCCAGACACCCGTGGTCCACGGACGAGCGGCCGGATCAGAGCAGAGCTCCATCCGGCTCTCCTGTGCTGCCATCCGCCTGCTGCTGGCCAGGGAATGAACCAAGCTGCCACAGGGACTCCTGGGGTGCCGCTGGCAGCTCCATCAGCTCCAGAGCAGCCGCCATTTTGCGGCCTATCAGAATGGCCATTAATCTGAGGCAGCTGCGCTGGTGACAAGGCAATGAATCTGCACCACCGCACATAATCCACAGACAAGTGTTACGTACCTGGGAGGGGAGCCAGGCGGTAGAGGGAGACCTCTCCTACAACTCTGGCTCCCGGGCTGCTGGGAGTGATACAGCACAGTGGGGTAAGAGTGACTAGTCAGTCCAGGAACAGCAGAGCAGGATGCTGGAACAAACCAGATGGACAGCAGAGCAGGATGCTGGAACAGACTGGCTGGACAGCATAGCAGGATGCTGGAACAGACTGGCTGGACAGCAGAGCAGGATGCTGGAGCAGACTGGCTGGAAAGCAGAGCAGGATGCTGGAACAGACTGGTTGGACAGCAGAGAAGGATGTTGGAACAGACTGGCTGGACAGCAGAGCAGGATGCTGGAAAAGACTGGCTGGACAGCAGAGCAAGATGCTGGAACAGACTGGCTGGACAGTAGAGCAGGATCAGGCAGGCCGGGTCAGCAACGTGCGGGCAAACAGCAGGCAGAAGGGGCAGGCAAAGACAGGTTACAAGGCAGGCCGGGGTCAAGGCAGGCAGCGATCAGACAAAGGTGAAGGACAAGCCGGGTCAAGGTCACAGAGAACAGGTAACAAGATCACAGGTTCCAGGAACACAGAAGCTGCAGACCACACAGCAATGTGCCAGTGCGGAAGCCCGGTTTAAATAGTCCTTCTGGTGCCAATGTTCGTATCAGCCGCCTGCATGCATGTGCGTCGGGACAACTGGACTGCTCTGTGGGCTTCCTGACATTGCCCCCTCCCTACGGGCACCCTCCAGGTGCCCATTCGTCTCTTCCTTTTCAGGTTTTTGCAAAAGAAGGCATGGATCAGGTCTGTGGCATGTACATTTTGTGCAGGCTCCCAGGAATTTTCTTCTGGACCGTAGCCCTTCCACTTGATCAGGTATTGTGTCTGGCCCCTTCTTCTCCTACAGTCCACAATAGCCTCAACCTCAAATTCTTCATCCCCGTCAATGATAACAGGTGCTGGGAGATTAAAGCAGCATTTCAGGAAATGGGTCGGGCACTGTAGGTTTCAACAGGGACACATGAAACACCGGATGGATCTTGAAGGACTCTGGCAAGGATTAGAGTTGAGCAAACCCGAACTGTAAAGTTCAGGTTCGTACCGGACTTTGGGGTGTCCGTGTCCCGAACCCGGATTTTTGAGAAAAAGTCTGGGTTCTGGTTCGGGGTTCGGGTATTGCAGGTGCAGGGCAGCCAATCAATAAGCGTTTCACTTGTTTGCCCTTAGAAGCCATCACAGCCATGCCTACTAATGGCATTGCTTTGATTGGCCAGTGCATCATGTGACCCAGCCACGATATGAGCTGGAGTCACGTAGTTAGTGCTGCATGTCACATGCTCTCAGACTAGTGTAGGGAGAGGATGCTGCCGCTGCTGTGAGGTAAAGATTAGCGTTCTAAAATCATCTCATACTTAGTATAGGGAGAGGTTCCTGGTGCTGGTGTGAGGGATAGATTAGCTTTTTAAAACCATCTCATATTGCTATAGGGAGAGGTTCCTGGTGCTAGTGTGAGGGATAGATTAGCGTTCTAAAATCATCTCATACTGCTATAGGGAGAAGTTCCTGCTGCTGCTGTGAGGGATAGATTGGGGTTCTAAAACCATCTCATACTGCTATAGGGAGAGGTTCCTTCCTGGTGCTGGTGTGAGGGATAGATTAGCGTTCTATAATCATCTCATATTGCTATAGGGAGAGTTTCCTGCTGCTGCTGTGAGGGATAGATTAGTGTTATAAAATCATCTTATACTGCTATAGGGAGAGGTTCCTGCTGCTGCAGTGAGGGATAGATTAGTGTTCTAAAATCATCTCATACTGCTATAGGGAGAGGTTCCTGCTGCTGCTGTGAGGGATATATTAGTGTTCTAAAATCATCTCATACTGCTATAGGGAGAGGATCCTGCTGCTGCTGTGAGGGATAGATTAGTGTTCTAAAATCATCTCATACTGCTATAGGGAGAGGTTCCTGCTGCTGCTGTGAGGGATAGATTAGTGTTCTAAAATCATATCATACTGCTATAGGGAGAGGTTCATGTTGCTGCTGTGAGGGACAGATTAGTGTTCTAAAATCATTTCATACTGCTATAGGGAGAGGTTCCTGGTGCTGGTGTGAAGGATAGATTAGCATTCCAAAATCATCTCATACAGATATAGGGAGAGGTTCCTGCTGCTGCTGTGAGGGATAGATTAATGTTCTAAAATCATTTCATACTGGTATAGGGAGAGGTTCCTGCTGCTGGTGTGAGGGACAGATTAGTGTTCTAAAATAATATCATACTGGCATAGGTAGAGGTTCCTGCTGCTGGTGTGAGGGGCAGATTAGTGTTCTAAAATCATATCATACTAGCATAGGGAGAGGTTCCTGCTGCTGGTGTGAGGGACAGATTAATGTTCTAAAATCATTTCATACTGGTATAGGGAGAGGTTCCTGCTGCTGGTGTGAGGGACAGATTAGTGTTCTAAAATAATATCATACTGGCATAGGTAGAGGTTCCTGCTGCTGGTGTGAGGGGCAGATTAGTGTTCTAAAATCATATCATACTGGTATAGGGAGAGGTTCCTGCTGCTGGTGTGAGGGACAGATTAGTGTTCTAAAATCATCTCATACTGGTATAGGGAGAGGTTCCTGCTGCTGGTGTGAGGGACAGATAAGTGTTCTAAAATCATATCATACAGGTATAGGGAGAGGTTCCTGCTGCTGGTGTGAGGGACAGATTAGTGTTCTAAAATCATCTCATACTGCTGTAGGGAGAGGTTCCTGCTGCTGGTGTGAGGGACAGATTAGTGTCCTAAAATCATCTCATACCGCTATAGGGAGAGGTTCCTGCTGCTGCTGTGAGGGAGAAATTAGTGTTCTAAAATCATCTCATACTGGTATAGGGAGAGGTTCCTGCTGCTGGTGTGAGGGATAGATTAGTGTTCTAAAATCATCTCATACTTGTATAGGGAGAGGTTCCTGCTGCTGCTTTGAAGGACAGATTAGTGTTCTAAAATCATATCATACTGGTATAGGGAGAGGTTCCTGCTGCTGGTGTGAGGGACAGATTAGTGTCCTAAAATCATCTCATACCGCTATAGGGAGAGGTTCCTGCTGCTGCTGTGAGGGAGAAATTAGTGTTCTAAAATCATCTCATACTGGTATAGGGAGAGGTTCCTGCTGCTGGTGTGAGAGACAGATTAGTGTTCTAAAATCATATCATACTGATATAGGGAGAGTTTCCTGCTGCTGGTGTGAGGGACAGATTAGTAATCTAAAATCATATCATACTGGTATAAGGAGAGGTTCCTGCTGCTGCTGTGAGTGACATATTAGTGTTCTAAAATCATATCATACTTTTATAGGGAGAGGTTCCTGCTGCTGGTGTGAGGGACAGATTAGTGTTCGAAAATCATATCATACTGGTATAGGGAGAGGTTCCTGCTGCTGCTGTGAGGGACAGATTAGTGTTCTAAAATAATCTCATACTGCTATAGGGAGAGGTTCCTGGTGCAGGTGTGAGGGATAGATTAGCGTTCCAAAATCATCTCATACTGCTATAGGGAGAGGTTCCTGCTGCTGCTGTGAGGGATAGATTAGTGTTCTAAAATCATTTCATACTGGTATAGGGAGAGGTTCCTGCTGCTGGTGTGAGGGACAATTTAGTGTTCTAAAATAATATCATACTGGTATAGGGAGAGTTTCCTGCTGCTGGTGTGAGGGACAGATTAGTGATCTAAAATCATCTCATACTGGTATAGGGAGAGGATACTGGTGCGTCTACATTGCTGGTTTAAAAAAATAATTATATTAATAAATAATGCTACATAGTACATTTGCACCTTGCTGTGCATTTCTTGCACAAAAAAAAGTGTGTCTACATTGCTGTTTTAAAATAAAAAGAATAATAATGTATTATTCTTTTTTTATATTATTAATAGAGTTGAGCGAACACCTGGACGTTCGGTTTCGGAGGGTCCGAACAAACTTTGGAAAAAAGTCCGGGTTCTCTTCTATCCTTGTCTCCTGGCCGCCGCCCGCTAACGTAAACTATTCCGTTCACTCTATGTGAAGACCCCGCCCATCCGATCTCAAGGTAATCCTCGTAAGGGTCAGAGTGATGGCTTACTCCTCGCTGGGCCGACACCCCCTGGTGATTTCACACAATCTGAAAGGACTGAACAATCCAGAGAAGTGGACCACACTCCTACGGGAGCTGAGAAAAGATAGGCCACATTTTGTTTTCCTCCAAAAAACTCATTTTTACTTTCAATACTTTTTATTGGTTTTCCAAGTTTAGTCATTACATATATATGACAATCTTATAGTGTTATGTGAAAATAACAATAGTACAGTATTTGTATAAAGCAAACTTTACACGTATCCACGAGTAGTGCATGTCACATTGCATTTCTCACCACAAAAAAGATTTACATTCTTGCGTTTACTAAGGTTTGGTGATACAGCTGGGAGATCTTCTCTCGTTTGATGTCCCAACTGCTCACCTACAAGTCTGAGTGAACATATAGTATAACAGGTAACTCTTCAACCTTAAAACTGTAAAATTTAACCTTGAGTTTTCCACCCGTCCCCACAAATCATGCTGTAGTGTGTTGTGCTCCTTTCGCCTTTGTCTACTTATCGGCCCTCCCCCCTAGGACACCCCAGTGGGAGCAAGTTTGTGTCCTGTGAGGATGGCCCGAGGTCGGTGAGCGGGCTGTGCTATCCGCTTCAATGACTACTGGTTGGCTATAAGAAGCGTTCCACTGATCTGGAAGCCACCCATGTGGCCCACCGGTGCCACGAGTCTCGTGCCTCATCCAGTCTCCCTTGGCTGGATGCATGCATAATCTCGTAGCAGCTGTGAGTGTTGGTTAGGTTTATCACATCGATCACTTTGGGGGAAGTTGGGGATTTCCAGAGTTTCGTAATGTTGGATCTGGCAGCTAATAGGATGTGTGTCACTACAGTTCTATATTTAGAGTGGATTTGGTCTATATTCAGGTTAAGTAGACCTAGTGCCGGTGAGATTTCAAGTGGGGTATCTGTTATTTCTTGAATGATTTGGCACATATCTTGCCAATAAGACTGGATTTTTGGGCACTACCACATAATGTGGAAGATGTCCAAAAAACTCAACATTCCCGGAAGCCTATCATGCCACTAACGACGAAGCTAAGACAAAAGGAGTGACAATTTTGGTCAGTAAAGATGCACCCTTTACTTTAACAGATAAACTGATAGACCCAGGTGGCAGATTCGTTTTTCTAAAAGGGACATATGGGAATACCCCTATAATATTGGCGAATGTATTTTTTCCAAACTCAGCACAAATATCATTCTGTAGACTGATGACACAGGCCCTAATGGGTTTTGGTCAGGGATGCATAATATTAGGAGGAGACCTTAATCTCCCATTGAATGCGATAGAGGATACCTCATCAGGGAAGTCGAGTGTCTCATTTGGAGTGCTCAAAAAAATTAAAACATGCCTTTGAGCTCTACAACTAATAGACACATGGAAACTCACACAACCGGACGGGAAAGACTACACATACTACTCCACATAATAGACTACCTATTCATTACCCAAAGAGAATTAATGACTGTCACAGGTGCCCATGTTGGAATACAGTCAATCTCGGACCACGCTCCGATAGCACTGGAAGCCAACTTAACCACTACCACACCCAAAACTAAACAATGGAGATTGAATGCCTCGCTACCGACAAACCCTCAATCCCTAGCAGACATCACGCAGAAACTGAAAGACTTTTTCATTTTTAATGACACATCAGACACTAACCCCCTGATGATGTGGGAATCCCACAAATGTACTATAAGGGGGGAATTTATTAGACTAGGCTCCAAACAAAATAAAGCCAGAAACCAAGAAATTCAAGACATCTCAAAAAAGATAGCAGAGCTGGAGGCACTACACAAACACTCTCTGTCCGCCCAGTCGGCCCTAGAATTACTGGAATGTAGGAAATCATTACAACGCCTCTTTGAGGAGACGACCAGAAGTTTCCTGTTCTTTAAAAAAAATATATATTACGAATCCGGAGACAAAGCAGGAGACCTACTTGCAAAGGCACTAAGAGAAACTCAGGTCGTCAAAATCATAGCTGGCATTAAAGGACCAGAGGGTAAATTAGATGTAACCACTGACAAGATAGCATCCCACTTCCATCAATACTACACTAAACTCTACAATCTCCCCAGACAGCATAGGACACCAGATGTAGCAGCAGACAGAACCCAGGCGATACATGACTACCTGACTCAGAGTGGACTCCCAAAACTAGATGACCCAGACATATCACGCTTAGAAGACGAGATCACGTCGACTGAGCTTAAACAAGCCATAAACGCACTGAAACCAGGAAAAAGCCCAGGCCCAGATGGACTGACTTCCATTTATTATAAGACGTTTATTGATATCCTGATGGATCCCTTGCTCAAAACACTAAACTTGTTACGGTCGGGTAACACCATTCCTAGGGACTTTTTAAGTGCCCATGTGGCAATAATCCCCAAACCGGGTAAAGACATGACTGACTGTTCCAGCTACAGACCATTTCTCTGCTGAATCTGGATCTAAAGCTGCTGGCCAAGATTCTGGCTAACAGGATCAGATCACTCCTGATCTGAAGATCAACCTGACAAAGTCGGAAGCCCTGAACTTAACCTTGACACAGACAGACCTAACCAGAGCGAACTTAAACTGCCCTTTCAGATGGGAAACTGAAACGCTCAAATATTTAGGTGTCAAACTGACCTCTAAAGTGAAGAGTATCTTCACACATAATTTTCCCCAAATTTTGAGTGAAATAAAAGAGGATCTCAAGTCATGGTACCGGAAATATCTCTCGTGGTTTGGCAGAGCAGCAGCTCTTAAAATGACCATTCTCCCCAGGCTACTGTACCTGATGCATGCTCTTCCCATTATCATCCCTCAATCATTCTTTCAGACACTGAAATCTTGTGTTATACAGTTTTAATGCAACCACAAAAAATCTAGGATCAAATTTAAGTACATCACTAAGTGCAAAGAGGTGGGAGGCATGGGGCTACCGGACTTTAAGCAATACTACCTGGATTCACATTTGACCAGAGTGGTTGACTGGCACTGCCACAAAGACTCGAAAGACTGGGTCAACTTAGAAAACTCAGTAAACCCCCTACCTCTATCCTTTTCCCCTTGGATCCTCTGGGCGTCACAAAATAAAGATATGCTAAAACACCCGGTAACGGGAGCGACATTAAAGATCTGCCAGACGATATCCCGTACATACAACCTCATGAACAACCTAGGCCCCCTAACACCAATACAAAACAACCCATTCTTTCCACCAGGTATGGACAATAGACATCTCCAACCCCTAGATGACAGTAGGAAGATAACGGCCGGAGATTGCTTCCAGAACAAAAACTACAGAGACTTTCGTTCCTTTAGATCTGACATAAAGACACCCACCCTCCCTTACTGGACCTACCTTCAGATACAAAGTTTTATATTGAACAGTAACCACAAGAAAGATTATTGCAGACCCCCAACTAACCTAGAACAAATGTGTTTGAGAGGAGATCATGTTAACAAGGCAACCTCCACTATCTACTCCTGGTTGAACCAATCTGACTCTTCTCGGGAGGATAGATTTAAAAACTCTTGGTCGGCGACTTTGAAAATAGACATTTCAGAGAGCCAATGGAAGCGAGCTTGCATACTGGCACACAAATGCTCAATTATCATGAGAATGCAGGAAACTGCATACAAATTATTGGTGGATTGGTACCTGACCCGTCAAAACTCAAAAAATGGTACCCACTTTCCTCCGACTTATGCTGGACATGTGGTGAGGCCGAAGGCACACTAGTGCACATATGGTGGGACTGCCCACGGCTGCGAGATTATTGGAATGGGGTCAGCGATCTAATCCGACAAATCACAGACACATCTCTCACCCTTAACCAGGCGTGTTGCTTACTACACATTAATGACATGTCCCTGAAACGCTATAAACGCTCCCTGACCAAACACCTGCTGAATACAGCGAAATCCCTGATTCCCACCAGATGGAAGTCCACAGCACCCCCAACTATCCCCGAATGGCTACGGAAAGTCGGTGAGATATGCCACATGGAGGAAACATGGGCCCAGTCCGAGGACCAGGTCGAGAGATTCCACAAAACATGGTCCCCTTGGTTTGAATTCAGGTCGAAGGGGAGACACCGAGCCAGTATGAGGTTGTATGGCATCATGATGGTCAATTACCCCAGAATAGCTAGAGAAATACTGGAACTGACTATCAGGTCAACTTACAAAACGTCAGGGGCCCCAGACGGGAGGGGTGGGAGTGGTCGGCGGTCGGGGGATTTTGGGAATATTCCTACACTCTCAGTCTCTATCCAATACATTATCCTTTCTGATCTATGTCTGTCTTTTCAATACCACAATCTTATTCCAGCTTTTTTTAAACAATCTACTTGATTTTCATTTCGAGAACAGCACTCCTCCCTCTGAGTATACTCCGAGAAGATTGCTCCAAGAAATGTAGGGAGACGAGGTATTTCTAAACTGATAATAGCGTTCATGAACTGACTGTTTTATTAATAATGTTTAAGATGTTTGTAGAAACTCTTCATGAAAACAACAAGATATTAATCAAAGATAACAGATGTGATACCAAGCACCGCATTGTCATCCACATAAATATGTATCTCGAATGTTCATCACTATGTACCCTTATATTAAACTGAATAAACTTTAAATGAGAAAAAAAAAAAAGGCCGGGTTCAGCACCGAACGTTGCCCGAACTTTATCCCGGACCCCGAACCCCATTGAAGTCAATGGGGACCGGAACTTTTAGGCACAAAAATGGCTGTAACAAAGTCTTGGCAAGTGCTAGAGGGCTGCAAAAGGAAGTAAAATGGGGTTAAGAATAGGGCAAGTGCCCTACAAAAAAATGGGGATAGGGAAAATAAATTAAAATCAAATAAAAAAATGGGAAGTGGGGGGTGGATGTGGAGTAGGAGCCTAGAGGTTGGCTAGGCCGTGACCATGGCAGTGTAGGTGGAAGTGGAAGTGGTCGAGGAGGAGGAGCAGGTAGCCAACACTGTATTTTTTTTTTGTTTGTTTATAATTGGGGTAGCCCCCAAAATATTGAGGCCTATTCAAAAAAACAAGTATACGAATGGCTGTGTGAGTCCGGTCTAAATGTTTATTCTGCACAAGGTACAGACAAGTCTTGTGGGATCCATGCCTGGTACATTTTAATAAAAGTTAGCTTGTCCACGTTGGCTGTGGACAAACGGCTGCGCTTGTCTGTGATAACGCCTCCTGCCCTGCTAAACACACGTTCAGACAATGCACTGGTTGCAGGGCAGGCCAGCACCTCCAAGGCATAAAGGGCAAGCTCAGGCCATGTGGCCAATTTGGAGACCCAGAAGTTGAATGGGGCAGACCCATCAGTCAGTACATGTAGGCGTGTGCACACATACTCTTGCACCATGTTGCTGAAATGCTGCCTCCTGCTAAGACGTTGTCTATCAGCTGGTGGTGCTGTTTGTTGAGGCGGGCTGCTGACAAAGCTTTGCCACAGTTCAGCCATGCTAACCCTGCCTTCTGAGGTGCTGGCGGTGGCACAGCTGCGTTGGTGGCCTCTTCCTCCTCCTCCTCCTCCTTTGCCTTCGCCTTGTGCTTCCGCTGAACCCCCAATGTCATTTGGGAATGCCCTCAGCAGTGCCTCTACCAGTGTGCGCTTGTAGTCGCGCATCTTCCTCTCATGCTCCAGTGAGGGAATTAAGGATGGCACGTTGTCCTTGTAATGGGGATCCAGCAGGGTGGCCACCCAGTAATCAGAAGAAGTTACAATGTGGGCAACGCGGCTGTCGTTGCGCAGGCACTGCAGCATGTAGTCGGCCATGTGTGCCAGGCTGCCCACAGGGAAAGACAAGCTGTCCTCTGTGGGAGGTATATCATTGGTGTCCTCTGTATCCCCCCAGCCACGCTACAGTGATGCCCACGAGCTGCGTTGGGTACCTCCCTGCTGCTATTCCTCGTCCTCCTGCCCTGGCTTGAAAATTTGACCTGGCCTATGCTGGTGCAGGACCCCACCCTCCGAGCCACTTGCCAATGACTGGCCTGATAACCGTGGAAATGACCCCTCTTCCTCCTCCTCATCCTCCTGTGCCAAATCCTCTTCCATCATGGCCCGAAGTGTTTTTTCAAGGAGACATAGAAGTGGCATAGTAATGCTGAGAACAGCGTCATCGGCACTGGCCATGTTGGTGGAGTACTCAAAACACCGCAATGCGGTACACAGGTCTCGCATGGAGGCCCACTTGATGGTGGTGAAGTGTTGCTGTTCTGCAGAGCGACTGACCCGTGCGTGCTGCAGCTGAAACTCCACTATTGCCTGCAGCTGCTCGCACAGTCCCTCCAGCATATGCAAGGTGGAGTTCCACCTTGTGGGCACGTCGCATATGAGGCGGTGAGCGGGAAGGCCGAAGTTCTGCTGCAGCGCAGACAGGCAAGCAGCAGCAGGGTGAGAACGGCAAAAGTGCGCACAGACGGCCCGCACTTTCTGCAGCAGCTCTGACATATCCGGGTAGTTTTTTAGAAGATTCTGTACCACCAAATTCAGCACATGCGCCAGGCAAGGGATGTGCATCAAACCGGCCCGGCCCGGAGCCGCTATGAGATTTCGGCCATTGTCGCACACCACCAGGCCGGGCTTGAGGCTCAGTGGCAACAACCACTCATTGGTCTGTTGTTCAATGCCCATCCACAGCTCCTGCGCAGTGTGGGGTTTATCCCCCAAACATATCAGTTTTAAAACAGCCTGCTGTCGTTTCCCCCTGGATGTGCTGAAGTTGGTGGTGAAGGTGATGAGTAGGTGGTCGAGGAGGAGGAAGCGCAGTAGGAGGAGGAGGCAACAGGAGGCAAAGAGAAATGCCCTGCAATCCTCGGTGGTGGAAGGACATGCGCCAAATGGCTAGCCGGCTCAGGCCCACCCGCCACTACATTTGCCCAGTGTGCAATTAGCGAGATATAGTGTCCCTGCCCGTGCTTACTGGTCCATGTATCAGAGGTTATGTGGACCTTGCCACAGATGGCGTTGCTCAGTGCACACTTGATCTTGTCCCCGACTTGTTTGTGCAGGGAAGGGATGACTTGCCTGGAAAAGTACCACCACCATCAGGTTTTTAAAACTGCCCGTATTCCCCAGACGGAATGACAGCATTTCAAAGGCCAGGAATTTTGAAATGCTGGCATTCAGGGCCAGGGATCGCGGGTGGGTAGGGGGGTACTTCCTCTTTCTCTCCAGTGTTTGGGAGATGGACAGCTGTAAGCTCCCTTTGGACCATGTGGAAATGCTTGGGGATGGTGGCGGACATGGTGGCATTGCTGTCATATCGTCTGTTTGCTGGGTGGCAGGTGACAATGTCACTGTAGAGGTGGAGGAAGAGGCCAAGGCAGCAGCAGAAGAGGAAGCAGGAGGAGGCAGAGACCTTACTTGGATTGTAAGTGACACATAGTTACATAGTTACATAGTTAGTGAGGTTGAAAAAAGACACAAGTCCATCAAGTTCAACCTATGTGTGTGCTTTCATGTCAGTATTACATTATATATCCCTCAATGCTTTGGTCCCTTAGGTTTGCATCTAGTAGTTTTTTGAATGTATCTACACTCCCGGCAGAGACCACTGCTTGTGGAAGAGAATTCCACATTCTCACTGCTCTTACCGTAAAGAAACCTCTACGCATTTTAAGGTTAAACCTCCTTTCCTCTATTTTTAGTGAATGGCTGCGTGTCTTTGTGTACTCCCTTGCACTGAATAGTTTTGTCCCTATAGTAGGGTCACCAGTACAGTATTTGTACATTAAAATCATATCCCCTCTCAAGCGTCTTTTCTCCAGAGAGAATAAGTTCAGTGCTTGTAATCTTTCCCCATAACTAAGGTCTTCCAATCCCTTAATTAGCTTTGTGGCCCTTCTCTGAACTCTTTCCAATACCTGTACATCCTTCCTGAGTACTGGTGTCCAGAACTGGATGGCATACTCCAGGTGTGGCCTCACCAGAGACTTGTATAGTGGGAGAATTATTGATTTATCCCTGAAGTTAATCCCTTTCTTTTCTTTCTTTGTTAGCTTTGCTTGCAGCAGCTTGGCATTGCATGCCACTGCTGAGCCTGTTCTCTACTAGGACCCCTAGGTCTTTTTCCATCCTAGTTTCCCCCAGGGGCTCCCCCCCTAGTGAGTAGTTTGCGTTCAGGTTCTTGGTACCCAAATGCATTATCTTACATTTTTCTACATTAAAACTAATTTGCCATTTGTCTGCCCACCCCAATAATTTGTTCAGATCTTCTTGCAAAGTTTCCACATCCTGTGGAGAGTTTATTGGCCTGCTTATCTTGGTATCATCCACAAATATTGAGATTGAGCTCTTCACCCCATCCTCCAAATCATTTATGAATAAATTGAAAAGGATTGGTCTGGTTAGGAAAAGTTAAATAAGTATTTACTAAACCTCCTACCCCACTTCTCGAGTTAGAGTTATAAACACC
>BLSH010501213.1:284000-301311 GCA_018402905.1 Glandirana rugosa | reverse complement strand
ACGAGGCATTCCTAGGATCATCCATGGCGGATCTGGAAGGATAAGTCAGCCGGGGAGGTTTGCCGAGGTTGAACCGGAGGGTTTAAGCCGTTTTGCAGAGTCCTTGCGGGGGCTCCGTTGTTCCAATGATCTGGGTATCAGGGTGGCTTAGGAAGTCGGATTCATTCTGTGATCAGGATGAAGAGACCGAAGATATTTTTCAGCTTCTTTGGGGTCCTGAAAGGAAAGCTGTTCACCCGTCGTGGATTTGAGGCGTAGGATAGCGGGGAAGGCCAGGGTAAATCTTATCTGACGCTGGTAGAGAGCTGAACAGACTTGTTGGAAAGATTTTCTTTTCTTGGAGACTTCCACTGAGTAGTCCGCGAAAATCAAGATTTTAACTCCATCTATTTGCAAGGATTTTCCTTGTCTGTATTTGCTCAGGATGTCCGCTTTGTCTGCGTAGTTTAGATACTTCGCAATAATAGTGCGTGGGGACTTTTTTTCAGCGGAGAAGACCCCTATACGGTGGGCTCTTTCTACCATGCATGGCCGCTGTAGGCCTAATGCCTCAGGGATACGGCTGGCGCAGAACTCCATAATGGCGGAGGGTTGGAGGGACTCGGGCACCCCCACAAACCTCAAGTTGCTTCTCCTGGATCTGTTTTCCAATTCCTCCAATTTTTGGAGAACGTACTGGTTTGTCTTGTCTTGTGCCTGTTCCGCGGCCTGTGCCTGGTAGAGTTCGTCTTCAATGTTGGAGACCCTGTGCTCAACCTCATTGAGCCGCGTGGCATGTTCTTTCAGTTCCTTTTTGATCAGGAGCATTCCGGTGTTGACCGCCTGCTCCACTGTGGCAGTTATTGTAGGAGCCAGTATTTCTGCCACAGCCTGTGCGATCTTTCTGTAATCGTCCATGTCCTGGAGCTGGGTGAGGGAGAGGCCACTGATATCTCCATGCCGGAAACGAACGTTCCGTCGGGAGCGAGCGTTCCGTCGTTGGAACGAGCGCCTTCGTTCGTGGCGCAGGGGAGTGAGGCCGCATCCCCGGCCTCAATTTGCAGGGTACCTGGCTGCGGACGTGGACCCACTTTTTCCACGAAGCGATCCATATGAGATCGATGTCCGAGGTATCTGCTGGGCTTCCTCAGGTCTTGTAGGGTAGATTAAGGTGTCTGGGCAGGCTTTTTATGCAGAAATCAGGACCGGGAGCGGGAGCTGTACTGGAGACCCTCTACTCCATGCGGCGCCGGAACCGGAAGTCCCCATTTCTTTGTAGGACACTTGTCCCACCCTTACCCACATTTTCCTTCCTTTTGCAGACCTCTAGGACCTTCCTGGGGTTTTTTACAGCATTTTTAAGATTTTTCATTAAAATTACCAGAACCCCGGACCCGGACTTTTTTTGAAAAGTCCGGGTCCGGGTCCCGGACACCCCAAAGTTCGGTACGGACCCGAACTTTACAGTCCGGGTTCGCTCAACTCTACTCCTGGGCCTTTGCAATGGTCTCCTGTAACAGTAAGTTATTGCGAGAGAAGAAGTCCAAGGTATCCTGAACTGCAGGAATGAAGGATTCAGGAACAAGGTCAGGCAGAAAGGTGGGATGAAATCCATAGTTGGCAAAGGAGGAAGGCTGTTGGGTAGCTGAATGATTGGAGTTGTTGTAAGCTAACTCAGCCAAGGGCAGCAATGCCACTCAATCGTCCTGAACAAAAGAAGTGGAGCACCGGATATACTGTTCCAGGGTCTGATTGGTGCGCTCAGTCTGCCCGTTGGTCTGGGGATGGTAAGCGGATGAAAAGGAGAGTTCGATCTGCAAAGTTACACATAAAGCCTTGGAGGTGAACTGAACACCACGATCTGAGACAATATTCTTGGGCACACCGGGGAGTCTAACAATCCCTTTGATGAAGACTCTGGCAGTCTCTGTGGCAGAAGGAGTATCACTTAAAGAGACAAAGTGAGACATCTTCGACAGACGGTCAACAACAACAAAGATGGCGGTGCATTGGTTGGAGGGTGGAAGTTCAACTATAAAATCCATTGAAATCATCTTCCAAGGTCTGTCGGGTATGGGCAGAGGTCTGAGTAATCCCCATGCCTTGCTTCGGGAGCTCTTATTTCGAATACATGTGGTACATGAGCTCACATAAGCTTGACAGTCCTTTTCCAGGCCAGGCCACCAGAATGATCATTGCACCAGCTTGATGGTCTTGCGAATGCCAAAGTGACCTGCCAGGGGATGATCATGGCATACTTCTAGCACCTTAGTCAGAGTCTCTTCGGGTACAAAGATCTGTTTGTTCTTCCATAATAGCCCGTCCCTGGTTTGTAAAGTGATTCCTGGAGGACCATGCAATCTTACAGAGGCAGACTGTAATTGTGTTAATAGACTGGTGTGCAGCAGCAAGAAGTTACCGGCTGGTAGAATGGTATCTAAATCTGGGATGTCCCTTGGATCTTCAAACTTACGCAACAACGCGTCAGGCTTGGTGTTCTTTGATCTGGGCCTGTAGGTTATGTGGAATGTGAATCTCGAGAAGAAAAGTGCCAATGGGCTTGACAGGGCTTTAAATATTTTGCAGATCTCAGATACTATAAATTTTTATGATCTGTGTAGATCAGGATTGGGTGTGTTGCTCCCTCCAACAAGTATCTCCATTTTTCCAGGGCGGCTTTGATCGCTAACAACTCCCGATCCCCTACATCATAATTTCTTTCAGCTGGAGAAAGCTTCTGTGAGAAGAACGCCACTGGGTGTGTCGCCTCCTTGAGGCCTTGGCGTTGAGACAGGATGGCCCTGATGGCACTTTCAGAGGCATCCACTTTAACGATGTAGGGTAAGGCAGAGTCAGGATGGCTCAGAATAGGGGCGACTGTAAATCGCTTTTTCAAAGTCTCAAAGGTGACTTTTGCTACCTCAGTCCAGCAAAAATGGACACCCTGCTTAGTCAACTGTGTGATAGGGTGAATAATGGCCGAAAAGTTCTTAATAAATCTGCAATAGAAATTGGCGAAGCCCACAAATCGTTGTATCCCCTTCTTGTCTGTGGGGGCTGGCCAATCCAATATCGCTGCGACCTTCTGGAGATCCATCTTTATTGCCTTGGTGGAGATGATTAGACCCAGGAACTGGATACTTTGTTGCTCAAAGTCACATTTCTTGGCCTTGGCATAGAGTCCATGCTCCCGGAGCCGACACAGCACACTCTTTACAGGTCCACGATGCACTTCCAGTGACACAGAGAAAATCAAGATGTCATCTAAATAAATCACAACAAATATGTCCAGGAAGTCAATGAAGATGTCATTGATGAAGTACTGGAAGGTGGCCGAAACATTGCAGAGGCCGAAGGTCATTACTAGGTACTCAAAGTGTCCGTACCTAGTGCAAAAAGCGGTCTTCCACTCATCCCCTTCTCTTATACGAATCAGGTTGTAGGCTCTCCTTAAATCAAGTTTAGTGAAAATGCATGCTGATTTAAGTCTCTGAAACAGTTCAGGAACCAAGGAAAGGGGCTAGCGGTTCTTTATAGTTTCTTTGTTCAAGTCCTGGTAATTTACACACGGTCTCAAGGAATGGTCCTTCTTCTCCACAAAGAATATGCCTGTGCCGGCCGGAGAGGTAGATAGCCGGATGAACCCCTTCCCAAGGTTCTCATCAATATAGTCCTTTAATACTCCTGATTCCCACTCTGACAAGGGGAAAATGCGGCAGAAGGGGATCTCGGCTCTCGGGAGGAGTTTGATGGCACAATCGTTGGGCTGGTGTGGGGGTAAGGTGTCAGCCCCATGCTTACTGAAGACATCCAGAAACTCATGGTAGGTGTCAGGAACCAGATGACGTAGCTCAGGGTCTGTATCAGTGCACAGCAGGATTGTGGATGAGGATGATGAGGAAGGTGTCTCCAGGCAGTGTTCTTGGTAATATAAAGATGAAAATACAATATTCCCAGTTTTCCTGTCTATTTGGGGGTTATGGCCCTGTAGCCAAGGTAGGCCCAGGATGACAGGGAATAAAGGAGATTAGATGGCATCCAGGCGCAGCAATTCTCATTGGCTGGTAGAGCTGATAGTCAGTATAGGTGGGGTCTCCTTGGTAACCAGTCCAGACTTAACACAAGACCCATCAGCCAGGAATACTGCGAGTTCTTGTTCTCTGGTTTGTAGTGGAATGTGCTGTTGCATGGCAAAGGGCTGGTCAATGAAACAGCTACAAGCACCAGAGTCAATAATTGGGGTCACCGACACGGTTCTTCCCGGTAGCTGGAACGAGATAGGTAAAGTAACATGAGCTGAGCTTGCAGATATGGCAGGCAAGGATGACTGATCAGGAGAGGACAGAGATAGACACTTACGCAGCTTGGCAGGACAGGTGCGCACAAAGTGACCAGCCTCCCCGCAGTACAGACACATGTTGTTCATACGTCTGCGTTGGCGCTCTTCCGGGGTCAGAGAAGTATGGATCAGACCCAACTGCATGGCTTCGGAGACTTCTGGCATGGCGGATGTAGGACCTCTAGGGGCTGGAACAGGTGCCTTTGGCAGCATCCAGTTGGGGTGGAACTGCTGGCTAGATCTCTCCACTCTGCGCTCCCTTAGGCGCCGATCAATCTGGATGGATAGCTTGATCAGCGCCTCCAGAGAGTTTGGTACACCAACCCAGGCTAGCTCATCCTTTAGACTTTCAGAGAGGCCCAGGCAGAACTGATGACAGAGGGCGGAATTGTTCCAATTGGTGTCAGCACTCCAGTGTCTAAAGTCCGTGACATAGTCCTCGGCCACTCTGTGGCCTTGCTGGAGTGCATGCAGAGCTGCTTCGGCTGTGGAAGTTCTTTGCGGATCATCATACAGTTGGGCCATGGTGTCAAAGAACGTCTGCATGGAGTTAAGCTGAACATTATTTTGTTCCAACAGCTGATGTGCCCAGGACTGTGGCTCCCCCTGCAGGAGGGAGAAGATGTATCCCACCTTGGTGGATTCCAAGGAAAAAGTCAGTGGCTGGAGGGCAAAATAGAGCTGGTAGGCATTTTGGAAGGCTCCAAATTTACCCCGATCACCAGAAAAGCATTCAGGAGTCGGCACTTGAGGCTCAGGAGGCAACATCACCACTGAGGGTCTGGAGGATGCACCGGCTTGGGTAGAAGAAGGAGCCATGTCGGAGGTCGGGTTGGATCCTGTTGCTGGAGAAGCCATAGCCTGGACTTGATTCTCTAGACGAGTGTAGCCGTCTTGAAGAGATTGTACAGCTTGCATGAGAGCAGCCAGGTGTCGACATATTTCATCCATCGGTGAGACACCCCCAGCTGGCTCAGTCATGGCTGTTTGGTATTGTTACATACCTGGGAGGTGAGCCAGACGGTAGAGGGAGACCTCTCCTACAACTCGGGCTCGTGGGCTGCTGGGAGTGATACAGCAGCCGCGGGAGCACAGCAGGGTAAGAGTGCCTAGTCTGTCCAGGGACAGCAGAGCAGGATGCTGGAGCAAACCGGCTGGACAGCAGAGCAGGATGCTGGAACAGACTGGCTGGACAGCAGAGCAGGATGCTGGAACAGACTGGCTGGACAGCAGAGCAGGATGCTGGAGCAGACTGGCTGGACAGCAGAGCAGGATGCTGGAACAGACTGGCTGGACAGCAGAGCAGGATGCTGGAACAGACTGGCTGGATCAGGCAGCCCGGGTCAGCAACACCAATAGCAACATCAATGCGCACGGCTGATATGAACATTGGCGCCAGAAGGACTATTTAAACTGGGCTTCTGCGCTGGCACATTGCTGTTTGGTCTACAGCTTCTGCGTTCCTGGAACCTGCGATCCTGTTACCTGTTCTCTGTGACCTTGACCCGGCTTGTCCTTCACCTTTGTCTGATTGCTGCCTGCCTTGACCCCGGCCTGCCTTGTGATCTGTCTTTGCCTGCCCCTTCTGCCTGCTGTTTGCCCGCTCGTTGCTGACCCGGCCTGCCTGATCCTGCTCTGCTGTCCAGTCAATCTGTTCCAGCACCCTTCTCCAGCATCCTGCTCTGCAGTCCAGCCAGTCTGTTCCATCATCCTGCTCTGCTGTCCAGCCAGTCTGTTCCAGCATACTGCTCTGCTGTCCAGCCGGTTTGCTCCAGCATCCTGCTCTGCTGTTCCCGGACTGACTAGGCACTCTTACCCCGCAGTGCTCCCGCGGCTGCTGTATCACTCCCAGCAGCCCGTGAGTTGTAGGAGAAGTCTCCCTCTAGCGTCTGGCTCACCTCCCAGGTATGTAACAGCATCATACAAGAAGAGTGGCAGGTGGTGTCTCACAAAAGACAACATAAAAAAACATCTACTGGAAGCTCCTAGCCAAAACGTCTTACTACACAATTCTCCGACCGAGGAGGACCACAGAGTCAATCCATCTTACTCCCCGATGTATTCCAAGCAGTATCTCCTGCTCATGGGTCCGCAAAAGGATCCAAGTCTTTTTTATGTTATGACTTTATTTTCTTTTTTCCAAAAATGTTTTATTTGAAAGTATATCTTGACATATATTCACCCACGCAGGGTATATCTGAGGGCGTATAACATAAACATATGAACTAGGTAAGTCCATGTAGGGCATCTGGTTCGGTGTTGAAGTTTTCAATTTACAACTCTCGCAACTGATAACAAAAGCATTTGTAAGTATCAATTTATATTGCTTCGTGGGATGAATTATCATGCACATAATTAGTCATTGTGGTGTAATAAGTATATGCAATAATTCCAATGCTTCCACCATTGTTATACAATTGATAATTAACATTTTGGGGTCTTCCCTAGGTAATAGAGTGAGAGATTCGGCTCTCCCTCCCCGCAACCGCACACCCCTAATGGGTACTCACTGTGGGCGGTAGCGTGAGAAGATCGCCGTGCCTATTAATCGCTCTGAGCAGTCCCCCACTATCCCTGCACACCAGGACTGTGCACTTTTGTAGGTTGTTGAGCCATAAAAGTGGGCGTGCCTTCACCTTTTTGATTGACTTTCCCTCAGGTGATGTTATTTTAGAGTGTTCAATGGGCGGGGCGCAGAGTTGCGCGTTTGGTTAAGTCAAGGAATTCTTGCGATTCTGTAAAATGTCTCCAACATGCCCAAATGTTTTGAAATTTGCCGGGGGTGTCATTAGATTGGTGGATCAGGTCTTCCATATCCGAGACCTGTTGCACCTGCCTAATCCAGTCTGTAATAGTCGGAGGGGACTTGTTCTTCCAATTTCGTGGGATGCACCTTTTGGCCGCATTAATGAGATGTAGGGTCAGGGTTTTAAATCATGCTGATTGAGGTAAAGATGTGTGGTGCAGGAGATATTGGGCCGGTGAGTATTCCGGGGTGTATGTCGTGATCTGGCATATAAGGCAATGTATTTCTGACCAGAACTGTTGTAGCAGGGGGCATTCCCACCAGATATGTAACATTGACCCTGTTGTTCCGCCACATCTCCAGCACACAGGGGATACATTGGGGTAGCACCTGTGCAATTTATCAGGGGTTCTGTACCACCTTGAGTAGATTTTAAAGTTATTTTCCTGTGTGGAGGTATTGATCGAGCCCTTGTGAATGTGTGTGTAGATGTGCTCCCAGTCATCTGTCGAAAGATCTAGTGAGAGTTCTGATTCCCATCTTTTACTCGTCGCATTATCTTTTGGGTCGCAGTCAGCAAAAAGCATGAGGTATATCTCTGAGATTACGTGCCTTTGAGGTTCCGATCTCGTACACAATGCCTCAAAGGGTGTCCGATCCCTGCACCATCTCAACGGCGGTTTGACGGTATTCAGATAGTGCCTTATTTGTAAATATTGAAAGAACGGAATGTGAAGATCGGGGAAATGGGATGTCAGAGTTTGGAATTGCAGAAGCTCACCTTTCTTAAAAAAGGATTCCGCCCTCAACACATTTGAGTGTGAAGTGTCGGAAGCGCTATGTTCCAGCACTCCTGGTGGGAGCTCAGGATTCCCCCTAAGTGGGGTCAGGGGGCCTGGGGATGTGGCAATTTTCCACTGCTTGCGTGCAGTCCTAAAAGTAAGAAGTGTTGGGGCCGTAAGAGGGTGTTTAGAGCTTGCACCTGGGGTGAGGAGTGGATTGATCCATGGCAGGACGTTAAGGGGGACTGGGGAGAAAGACTCCTCCAGAGCTATCCAGTCTTTTGTGGGCTTGTTTATGTGCCAGTCCACCACCCTAGCTAGCTGGCAGGCCCCGTAGTACCGGTACAGGTCCAGGAGACCGATTCCGCCCTGCAATTTCGGGGTGGTTAGTTTAGTCCAACTTAAGCGTGGGCGTTTTCGGGACCAAAGAAAATCACCGCAAAATTTCCAAAAGGTGGCAAAGAAGGATCGAGGAAGATGAATCGCTATGGTTTGGAAGAGGTAAAGAATTTGGGGTAAAACGTTCATTTTGAGAATTGCCGCCCTTCCAAACCACAAAACTGAGGTTTTATGCCATTTGTGGAGGTCCTGTTGAATAGTTTTTAAGATGTGCAAGTAGTTGTCGGCATAGAAATCTGCGAGGTTCCTGGGGAGTTTAATGCCTAGGTAAGTGATGTTATGTGGTTCCCAATTAAAGGGGAAATTTGCCTGGCATTGTGCATCAAGGGGCTCTGGAAGGGAGACATTCAAAGCTTTGGATTTGGTCAAGTTTATTTGGAGATGTGCCAACTCCTTAAACAGGGCAAGGTCCTTTAACAAGTTGGGGATGGTAGTAGCAGGGTCTAACAGGAAGAGCAATATGTCATCTGCATATGCGGCAAGTTTATATTCTATGTTCCTAACTTCAATTCCTTTAATGTCTGGGCTTGCCCTAAGTCTGCGGAGGAAGTGCTCTAAAGTAAGTATAAAGATGAGGGGGGATAGGGGGCATCCCTGGCGGGTTCCGTTGGTGACAGAGAAGGCGTCCGACAGGTGTCCGTTTACCCGTACCCGGGACGGGCAGGAGTATAGAGCTATAATAAACTGGAGGATCCGACCATGGAATCCCATTGCCCAAAGAGCCGCAGTCATGTAGTTCCAAGCTACCCTGTCGAACGCCTTCTCTGCATCAAGGGAAAGAAAAAAGCCAGGTTTAGAGGATGTGGAGAGCCAGTGATGGATGTGTATGGCCTTTATAGTATTGTCCCTAGCCTCCCGGCCAGGTATAAAGCATACCTGATCCATGGAGACTAGGTTGGGGAGAATAGGTAGTATTCTATTGGCTAGAAGCTTGGCATATAGCTTCAGGTCCACATTTAGAAGGGATATGGGCCTGTAGTTTGAGACCAAGGTTGGATCCTTATCTCCCTTCGGGATCACTGTTATGTGAGCTTCAAACATCTCCCTATGGTTGTTGGGTGAAGTCGCCAGCGAATTAAACGCTTGCACAAAATGCGGGAGTAGAATGTCTGTGAAGGTCTTATAGTATCCCACAGTGAGACCATCTGGGCCTGGGCTCTTGCCCGTCTTTAGTTGTTGTAATGCTTTCCTGGTTTCCTCCAGGTCAATGGGATGGTTTAAGTCTGCTTGTTCCTCCACAGAGATGGGCTTCGGGCTGTACAATTCTAGAAAATTGTTAAGGGTCTCCTCTCTTCTGTTGCTCCCCTGGGGTGTATTAGGGGGGATAGGTTATATAGTTTGGAGTAGTACGTGACAAATTGTGCCGCTATGTCTTCCAAGGTGACCAGTTTACTGCCTTTGGGGTCCGAGATGTAGTGTATCGTGTTAGCTGCTTTTTTAGCTTGAAGGGCCCTGGCCAAAAGCTTCCCTGCTTTGTTACCGTGCTCATAAAACAGTTTATGGGTGAGTGTGTATTTGCGTTTTATGGATTTCTCAAGCATTTCCAGGAGCTCTTCTCTGGTCTTCAAGAGTTCAGACAGGGTTTGGGATGCTAATGATTGTTTATGTTTACTTTCCAGGGAACGGATCTTGGCCGACAGCTCATTGATATGTGCCAGTCTCATTTTCTTACATCTAGCTGCAATGGCTATGAGCTCACCTCTGACTACACATTTGTGAGCTGCCCATTGCGCGTTCAGTGAGGTCTCAGCAGATCCGTTCTCCTGAAAGTATTGCCTCAGTCGAGTTTGTATGTTTTTTAGGGTTTCGGGGTCTGAGAGAAGGGAATTATCTAGCCTCCATATATTAGACCTGCTATGTCCCGTCTGGAGGTTCAGGGTCACGGAAATAGGATTGTGGTCGGAGAGGAGCATGGGATCAACTGACGCATTTTTGAGACATGTTAGGTCGGCTTGTGTGAGGAAGAAGTAGTCAATCCTGGTGTAGCGATTATGAGGTCTGGAAAAAAAGGTAAAGTCTTTGGTATTTGGGTTTAGCGTATGCCAGGTGTCGTGGAGGGTCAGCTCGCTTAGCAGTGATTTGATCGTTTTCAAGGCCCTGTATGTAATAGAAGATGAGCCCGTTGATGTATCCTGTGCCGGGGTAAGGGGTATGTTAAAGTCCCCTCCAAGTCCGCTTTTGTCTGTTGTAGGGTCATAAGGAGTTTGGAGCATTTTTCCGGGGTGTTGAGCCCCCTAATGTTGAGAGAATATAGTTTAAGTTGGGGAAGTGGCTTACGTGTTGAAGAATGTATCATATTGAGGTGTTATCTATTGGAAGAAGCTATTTTAAAGGCAAGATGGTCTGAGTGTATGTGAGTTACGAGCGTAGTCGTATACAATGAACGGGTGCTGCTGATGTCATCAGTGTTCCATGTCACCGTGTGTGGGTTGGTAGAGTCCTGGCAGGAAGGATAGGAAATCTACATCCATCCGCCCACCACTACAGGTCTACAGTTAGATGGTATGGAGGGATCGTCAGGTAGACCTTACATATTGGGGGGATGGGGAGGGGGCGTCAGAGGGCACTCTCAGTGTGGCAGAGATGGGAGGGAACGCCGCACGACAGCATGCTCTAGAGCGGGGCGTCCCCCCCTCCACCTCCCTCCCTATTACTGCTGTGGGAATCTGTCTGTCACGGGGAGGAAAGTCCATCCCCAGACCGCCACGAGGCAGCCCCCCTACGTGCATATCTCCACGCCTTCCCCTCCATCCCGCCTGTCTCATATCCGCTGTGTAAGGTACATTAAACCTGTGTGTCGGGGTACTTCCCGTGCGGGGTCGCAGCTCTCCCACCCCGGGGGCCTCACCGCACGTTACTGCGTGAAACCATGTTCCCCATCTTAATAAACCATAAAGAAAAAACAAAAAGGGGGGAGATATGGTAAATACATCTGCAATTCCCAAATGTCTGTTCTGATCATAACGGTTAAACATGCAAGTAATTAACAGTCAGAGGAGATATGTAGAGCGGGTCACGTTGAGCTTATTCCCTCCAACAAAGTAGGTAGGGGTGGATCACCTCCATGTGACGCTTGCCTCTGCTCTCTAAATGGTGCCTCAGGCTGTATAAAGTAGATCCCATGTTCAACCGGGAGCTGGGGCTCCCCTGGCAAGATTGTAATAGCCTATTGATATTTTCCTCGGGTCCTACTAGTAGTTTGGGAATCACAGTAGACAGATAGGTGTGTATAGTACTTTGAGGAAAGTCTTACAGCGTGAGAGTTTGTTCCCCGTTCAACCATCTAGGATAAGAGCAGGGAGAATTCCTTGCTGTAACAAACGAGCTTACCGTAGTCTGGACGTTTTAGGTGGCGCTGAATGGGTTCAAACTTCCAATTTAACTGCAAACAGTACTTAGTAGAAATGTAACAATAGAAACCATGGAACCAAAATGAAAAAAAAAACACTTCATCAATGTTTTTCTTCAGACATCAACTGTACCAGGTGCATGTACCGCTGTGCTAGTTGTCACGTCTGGCTCTCGTGGATGTGGGGCTTTGGTGGGGCTTGCGCCGGGTTGTACGCCTCCTGTCGGTGTCTGATGTCTGGCTCCTGAAGCAGACTGGTGGTGGCGGTGTCTTATCTCTTGGGTCTCCATGGGGACTTCCCGTCCTACCGCATGTTTGCTCCTCGGAACTCCGCATACCAATTGGGTACTTCCACTACAGGGATTCCCAGGGTGTCGCAGAAGGCCTGTAATTCCTCCGGGACTCTCAGCCATGCTGTGCGGCCCTGCGTGGGAGTGGTGAGGCAAAAAGGAAATTTCCTGTGGTACGGGATGTTATTGGAGCTCAGCGTGTCTAAGAGTGGCCTGAGGTCTCCTCGTTGCTGGAGCGTGATGGCCGATAGGTCCTGATAGATTTGGATTTCTGCTCCCCCGTGTGTGATCCGGGTCTTGTTCCTGGCCTTTCTTAGTATATCCTCCTTTAACTTGAAATCTACAATGCAGCAGATGACGTTTCTAGGGGGATCAGACTCCCTCCCCCTTGGCCTCAGGCCTCTGTGGATCCTCTCCATAGCGATGGCCGTGTGCGCCGGGCGGTCTAACAGTCCATTAAACATGCTGGTCACTGTCTGTGCGAGCTGATCCGCCTCTATCAGCTCCGGTAGACCACGGATCCATAGGTTATGTCGCCTGCCCCTGTTATCGAGGTCCTCCATGTGCCGCTGGAGGTCCCTCATCTGCAGGGTGTGGGTGTCCAGTTTGTGTGTCACCCGGCGGAGGGCATTGTCATGTTGAGCGGTCGTCTTCTCCATATAGTGGACTCTGTCTGCCAGCGCATGGATTTCTATCCGCAGATCTGCTATGGCCATGGACAGGGTCTCTTTTATATCCGCCGCTATCAGTTTGAAGTCCTGGAGCCAAGGAGCGGTTGGGGAGGGCTATCGCTTTGCCCAGTGTCTGATCAGATCATTGTGAGTGAGACTCCGGCAGGTGTGGGCTGTGCGGCCTGAGTGAGACTCTGGTGTGGTGGCGCCATGTTGCTTCTCTGAGAGCGAAAGAGCTCAGGCAGCGTCTGGCTCATACTGCCGGTAGATTTGCGGGGGAGTGAGATCGTGAGGCAGAGGTGTTCTGTGATGCTGTTCCCATTGCGCTGGGTTGCTGTAGCGGGTTTTTTACCTCCTAAGGGAGCTGAAAAGGACCTGTAGCGGCAGGAGCTTCTAGGCTGCCATCTTCCCGCAAGGTCAAACCACGCCCCTTGACTTTATTTTCTAGTTGTTCTTCTTTTCTCTTTTGTTCAATACAGAAGCATTCTACACTCATCACCCGTGCCTCACGACTACCACCGACCACCTCCAGTATCTCCACAGTTCCAGGCGCCTGTCTCTTGGGTCTCCAGATCTGCACAACGAGCACAGGACAAAGCTCCAACACAACTGTGAGTACCACATCATGCACTCTAACATCACCATTACAGCCATAAATTACTCTTAAGTGCCCGTCATTAAATGTGCAGGGCCTCAACTACCCAGCCAAAAGGTACTCAATGTGGAAAGACGCCAACTCGCAGAAAGCAGATATCTTATGCATTCAAGAGACTCACTTCCAAACTTCCAAAGTGCCCTCTTGTCACCATAAGGACTATCCCCATGTGTTTCTGGCCAATACCCCGCACCATAAGAAAGGAGGGGTCCTTCTGGTGATCAGAAACTCTGTGTCCTTGCGCCTCAGGGAAACCCATATAGATAAAGGAGGTTGATCTGTCATCCTTACTGCAGACATAAATGAGCATCCGTACACAGTAGTGTCAGCATATGCCCCCAATACCCATCAGCTGTGCTTCATACGCAAACTGTTGAAAAGATTATGAGAAATGAAATATGGAAACATCTTGGTGTGCGGAGACCTAAATCTCATTGTGGACCTGAAACTCGACACAACCTCACACACACCAAAACAAACAGTAACCTTGAACCAGCTCTTGCACTCGGAGGAACTATTTGATGCCTGGAGATGCCTCCATGCAAATGAAAGGGATTATACCTTTTTCTCCCATAGACACCAATCGTACTCCCGCATTGACATGTTCCTCATGGACAAATGGCTACTACAAAAGACATCTGAGGCCAAAAAACATAGCATTACATGGTCCGATCATGACGCCATAACTCTGTCAATAAATGTAGGGGATGCCCCCCTCTCCTCTCCCATCTGGCGCTGCAATAATAACATTTTACAGGACCCCCAATATAATCAGACTATATCTCAACATCTCAAAAACTTTTTCATCACCAATGTACAGTCGGTAGAGAATCCATGCTTCCTATGGAACGCCCATAAGGCATACCTGAGGGGCATATTCATTCAACAAGGGGAAAGGGTTAAAAAAACAATACAATGCTAAACTTAACTCCCTTTTAACAGGCATCAAAACCATGGAATCGGCCAACAAAGTGTACCCTGACCAAATTGAGATGAAATAGCTATCCCAGTTCAGGGAAAATCTAAGAGAATTGCTGACTCAACAATACGACTATCACCTGAGGCGACTGAAATTAGCATACTATGCTAATGCCAACAAAGCAGGCAAGTATCTTGCTAACAGACTGAAAATGGCCCGTGCGAAAACCAGAATTGCTTATCTTACTCACCGACCCACCACCACAAAATCTCCAACCCCCAAGCCATAGCTGACTTGTTTGCCGACTACTACAGATCGCTGTATAATTTAAGTAATGACACGCCGACTCCGCAACCTTCAGAAGAAAACATTCAAGACTTCCTACAGACACGAAACCTTCCATCACTCTCCGAAACACAACTAGCAGAACTGAATTCCCCGTTTACATCCTGAGAAATTGAATCAATCATTAAAGCACTCCCTAACGGGAATTCCCCCGGACCAGATGGCCTTCCTAAAGAATACTTCAAAATATTCAATGAAATTCTGTCCCCGTACCTACAGCAAGTCTTTACCAAAGCATCTTCTGCACTCCCACCCGAGATGCTTAAGGCATATATTATAACATTACCCAAAATGGGGAAAGATCCTACGTCACAGGCCAACTTCAGGCCAATATCACTATTGAATTCAGACATCAAAATTTACACAAAATTGTTAGCTAAGTGCATAACAAAAATTTTACCATCACTTATTAACAGCGACCAGATGGGATTCGTGAAAGGGTGGCAGACCTCAGATGCCAATAGGAGGCTTGTAAATGTTATACATTATGCTGAAAGAAATCAAACGCCTTCTCTGCTACTGTCTAGTTATGCAGAGAAGGCATTCGACAGAGTTCACTGGAGTTACATGAACCATGTGCTCACTAAATTTGGCTTCCGGGGACCCTGTTTGAATGCAATACTAGCATTGTACTCTTGTCCTACAGCACAGGTGTACACATCTGGTCTACTGTCCAAAACATTCCACATTTCCAATGCGACTCTGCAGGGTTGTCCTCTTTCCCCATCCATATTTAATTTAATGATAGAGCCCCTTGCAGAAAAACTACGCACGCACCCCCTGATCACAAAAGGAAACTCGAGCAGAATCTTCCCTACAAATGGACAAACCAAAGTATCCAATATCTGGGAATAATGCTAACACCTAAAACGACAGACCTAGCTACCACAAACTACAAATCACTTTTGGCCAAAATAGTTAACCAACTAAAAGCAATGTCCAAGAAGGAACTCACATGGATGGGTAGGCTTGCAGCCTTTAAGATGATAATCCTACCCCAGATTCTGTATACCTTCCAAGTCCTCCACATTCCCACCCCCTCTCATTACCTACAAACCGTGTCGAGTCTCCTATGGAAGTTCCTTTGGGGTGGTAAACGGGCAAGGTATTCATGCCAACATCTAATTGTCCACAAATCTGTGCGAGGAGCAGGTCTAACTCATATATGTGACTACCTTTGGGCGGTTAGGAAGGACCAACTCAGAGAATGGTTCCAAATAACAAATGTGCCCTTGTGGGTAGAGCTGGAGAGAGAACTAGCCCCAATCAGAGACCTAAAATCATTCCTGATAGGAGATACATGGAAACACTGGCCCATGAAACACCTATCACCTACCATTCTTGTACCCATACAAGCATGGAAAATACTACTAAGCCATGGTGGCAACATCATTCCCTTGCCTAACGTACAACCTAATCTACAAACGTTTGCCGATAGAATGCCAATGATTTCTATAAAGCAAATTCAAAACTGCGGCATAGCCACACTAAATGACCTTATCTCCAGCTGTGCCCCCAAGTCAGTTAAACAACTGGTTGAGGAATCTAATATACCAAAATGTTTACACTTCACAATTGCAAGAACACAAACGTTCCTGAACACCACCCGGTCCCCATACTTAAAACTCCTCAAACAGGAGGGGGGCGTGGCCGGCGGCGAATGGAGATGGCCGCATAGGACAAGGGCTCTCTGCACATCCACCGCCATCCAGCGACTTTAAGCAACGCCGAACGGCTTAGTGAGGCAGAATCCCTCAGACACTCATCCCGCTATCGATCGGCGGCAAGATGAGCAAAAGAAAAAATTCTAATCGCCCTAGGAAACTCACAGACTTCTTCGACGCCGCGGGTACTCCTAGGCCTCAAGATGGCGCGCATGCCTCCGGACCGAGAAGAGGAACGAACGGCAGAAGCTTGGCTCGTTCGCAGCAAACTCTCTCTCCCGGACAGAGCAGTAGGTCCTCACCAGGAGAATCGCCCATTCAGAGTCCCCAAAAAACATTGCAGAAGAAGTCCTCTACCCACGTGTACCCAGGTGAGCAAGGGGAGTATGAAACTTCATATGACAGCACAAAAGAATATATAGAGCAACTACATGAATTCCCTACACTGGGGCAACCACTTACTGACACAGTAATGAAGGAAATGTTAGTGACTTTAAGGGGCTCATTACATAAAGACATGATGGAATGTGTGACTAACATTAAGGTGGAAGTCTCTGCCTTGGAGGAGAGAGCGAGTCATGCTGAAGATAAAATGGGGGAGTTTGCAAGCGCGCACAATAAGCTGGTTGATGCGTATAACAGTACAGAGGATGAAATTCAAGCTATTAAAAACAAAATGGCTGAATTGGAGGACCGGGCGAGAAGGAATAATGTCAAGCTCAGGGGGGTACCAGAGTCTGTGCCCCCTAAAGACCTGATAAACTATGTCAAGCAATTCATTACAACCTTATTGCCAGACGTACCAGAAGGGGAGGTGGTGATTAGTGTTGAGCGAACCCGGACTGTAACGTTCGGGTCCGTACCGAACTTTCGGGTGTCCGTGGCACGGACCCGGACCCGGACATTTCAAAAATCGTTCGGGTTAGTCGGTAAAACAAAAATTATCGAACTTAAAGTAGGAGACATGACAATATGCGTAGTTGGTCGAATAACACGCGCGAACGTTTGAGGGGGTAAAATAGAAGTCGTACTGAGCGAGAGAGGAGGTTCCGTCTCTGAAGGTGGAATTACAATCAGTGTGTAAGGTAGTACAGAAATACATTACTCGGGGAATTTCAGTGATTGTAAAGGAAGTAATGACACAGTCATTCACCAACGGGGTCACATCCCTTA
>BLSH010501213.1:229985-245434 GCA_018402905.1 Glandirana rugosa | reverse complement strand
GCTGTGTGTGCATTGACGCGCATATATATATGGCTGTGTCTGCATTGATGCACATTATATATATATATATATAGCTGTGTATGCGCATAGATATATGAATGTTTTTTTAGATTTCCAGGACCCTAATTTTTAGTCAAAACCGATTGGAGCAACACTTGTCTAACATCCTCCCAGCACCGGAACTTCCAGTTGATCAGAGTTCCGGGTCGGTGAGGGCCGGTTCACACTGTACAAACCTTGGAGCTAGCATATGATTCGCACACTGCAGTGTGACTCGTATGCAAGCTCTGTGCAATACAAATCTAGCCATAGAGATTGCTTCGCAAATTCAGACATACAATCGGAGCAAACACACAGCTCCTTTTTTTTTTTTTTTTTACACAGGGTCAGAATTGGAGCACATGGATGTTTACATCATGCAATAAGACTCCTGTGTGAACTTGCACTGCGATATGTGAACTGATTTGGGGCTGTGATTACCTTTGTACGATCACTCCCCACAGTTCACATAGAGCAGTGTGAACTGCAACCAGGAGACAAGCGATGCAGGAACACACAGTGAATTCACAGCGTTCCTGCATTGCTGCAGTGTGAACCAGGCCTAAGGCAGTTTGCTAAGAAATTGTGTCCCTTGGATTACAGCAGGTGAACAACAATTGCAGAGGACACCATTTCACACACCCAAAACTGCATATCCACCAGCTGAATTCATTACCTGCAATTTTCTCCAGCTTTTAAATCTAAAGACTCCACCTAAACACCTGGATAATTGACTTGCTGGTGTGCTAAAGATTAGGTTTTGAGGTACACAATTACAGCTTAGAATTTACATAATTCTAAAGAAAGATATTTCACCTCCAACATAAAAAGTAATAGAAACAATAAAAAAAGGTTGTCAATAATTGACATTTATTTTGCAAGCATAAAAACACAATTATATACACCCACATTCAGTTCCTACCGTTTAAATATTAAAACTAAAAATGGTGAATGACACAAATGAAAACCCATAGGTTGGAACAGCCCTGCTCATAGGAGCTTACCATCTAAAATAGTTAGAAACCTTACAGTGAACACCAACATACATCACATTTTGAACAGCAAAACTGAGAAAACATTATAACAAAGCTTCACAAGTTAATATTAAAAACATATTCTAACACCCACCGCCACGCCAAATTCTATGCACATACATTGGTTAGTCTGTTCAGTTATAAGCTGCATTTCCATGTACATGATTAAGCAATGAGATCAAACAATCAGCAGATACTCCCAAACTAGGAATGCATGGTAAGGCACAATGCACACAACAATTGAAAGAATCACCACAGAAAACCACTTTTGATGGTCAAAATGCAAAATAATTTCAGCAAACAGCTCTAGTGAGACATTACTCATTATGCACAGGATCATTACTCCCACAAACACCACAGGAAAAAGAAACAGGCCCAAACGGAGCCCAGCTACTGCAGACCTTTTTATATAGCTTCCATTGTTAGCATCGACACACCCAATGGAAGTACACACCCACCAGTGTCATTCAATCTGTTTCTTCATGAATATTTCAAATGCTTACACCTGATGAGCAGTAACACCACATGCAAAATGTTATGGTTTACACTGCACAGGTCCATGTGGTTTGAAAAATGTTGGTTTGTTTATGTGCATGCGAATGGACTAAGAGCCCATACACATTTATAGACTTTGTGCATATTTTTGTGTTCTTATATAACTAAATCATGTAGTGTAAGGACCTGCCTGATTGCATACACATTTAAACTCTTAAGGTTTGCCCTCATATTAAAGGGTCTGGGTCAATTTGAATCCAAAGATCTGTCACAAATCTAATAGTGTTTATGGGGTCTTAGTCCATAGCCATGTTCAGCATACCAAGCAATATGCCTTTGTAAGATCAGGCACTGATGTTGGACGAGAAGGCCTGGCTTGCAGTTTCCACTCTAATTGATCCCCAATGTGTCCTATTGTATTGGAGTCAGGAGTCCAGGCCAGTCAAGTTCCACCACCGCAAACTGCTTCACCCATGTCTTTATGCACTGGTCCAAATAAATAGGTGGAGGGGGTATTCTGATGTGATTTATTATATCAGCAGTTGTTTTTGGCCTCTTAGTTCCAGTGAAGGGAACTGATCAGCATACCAACGCATTTGGACAATTTCCTGATCTGAAGTTTGTAGGACCAGTTTGGGGATGGCCTGTTCCTATTCCAACATGACTGCACACCAGTGCACAAAGCAAGGTTCATAAACACAATAAAAACCTTTTTGCTGAATTAGAGCATAGACTGCAAGCTAGGCCTTCTCATCCAGCATCAGTTCCTGACCTCATAAATGCTCTTCTGGAAGAATGGTCAAACACTCCTAAACCTTGTGGACAGCCTTCCCAGAAGAGTTGTGGCTGTTGTAGCTGCAAAGGGGGTGCCAAATCCTATTTTCACACAATGGACTAAGACTGGGCTGCCATTAATGTTCATGTGTGTGTAAAGGCAGCCATTTCCACTACTTTGGCCTAGATAGTGTATCTGGGAAGTTTTGCAATGGTGGTGTAACCCTCCTACCCAAAAATACAACATTTTGACCAAAAGAGAAGTTAGGCCAGTATTCCCAAGTTATTTTTAACAACATAGGGAAATAAGAGTATTTCTCAACATTAAATAGCATGTTCACAATTGTAACCCCTAAACTCAGTGCTGCAAGGGTGAAAAACTTGGGTGAACAACATAAGTAGAAATTACAACAGGGGGGCGTGGCCTGACGCGGCATGGAGTAGGACGTGCAAGAGAGGAGCTCCGTCCATTACTCCTGCTTTTATTGATCCTGTGACCCGAACACCGCTAAAAACCATCCTGCAAGACCCCTACAAGTGCTGACAATCTCTGGAGCAGTATGGCTCCGACAAAATCGAAGCCAGATGCTGCTGCCAAACTCGATAAATTCCGCCGGCAAGAGAAGGAAGGCACTGGGGAAGATGGCGCCGAGTCTCACATAGAGAAGGAGACGGCCGGCACAGACACGGACAGAGTGCTTGAAGCAATCACTACCCTTCAGACCAACCTTACAGCCAGGATTGAGGAGGTAAAAGTAGACATTTCTTTGATCAGGCAAGATTTACATAATCTCAGGGAAAGAGTCACCACATATGAAGTGCGGTTGGGAGATGTAGAGGATGCATTACCCCCCCTGCAAACGGCCTCAGACAGAATGCAAAAGCAGATTGACTTTTTAATTAATAAGCAGGATGATATGGAGAATAGGCTCCGCAGATGTAACCTGCGATTTATTGGCCTGCCAGAGGGCTCTGAAGGGAAAGACCCCACTACATTCCTTGAACAATTACTCATCACTACTTATGGCAAAGAGGCCTTCTCCCCTACCTTCGCAGTTGAGAGAGTCCACAGAATGCCAGCGAGGCCGCCGCCTCAAGGGGCTCCTCCGCGCACTTTTATAGCTAAGATGCTAAACTTCAAGGATAGAGATGCTGCATTACGCCTGGCTCGCATAAAAGGCAATATACCCCTTGCTCATGTTAAGGTGGCCATATTTCCTGACTTCTCCACAGAAGTGCAGAAGAAGCGGCAACAATTTATGGAGGCCAAAAGAAGTCTCAGGCTTAAAGGCATTAAATACTCCATGCTCTTCCCTCCAAGGCTGTGCGTGGAAGACGGAGACCGTGCCATTTTCTTTGAGAAGCCTGAGTATATCATCTCCTGGCTGGAAGCTCGTGGTAACAACAACAGGAGGGGACAGGACTAGGAATATACATGTTGCCTGTGAACACTTATAGAAACCATGGTGTAACCTTCTGAGACAGCACTGCTCTGTAGAACGAATTTATGCCCCGTTTGATGGGTCAGTACAGTTTTTACTCATACACTCTGACCCCTCCTCTCCATACATTAAGAACTTGTGCCCACGCACCACCCTCTAGACAACATCCAGTTCTCCTGAGGTGACTGTATACTACATTAGAGGGGGGTGGGTGATTGAAGAACAAGGTACCTCTTTTGTTTTGATACCTCCTTTTCTCCAGACTCCACTGGGCCATAGAACTCTGTGTAACCCTCCAATTACATTTTGCCATGAACTGTGCACGCTCATATGTTGCACTTACTGACACAACCTAAATATTTGTTTTTCTAGCACTGAACACTGGGTAATAATGCTATACCGGAGTTGCAATGTTCCTACCATATGCTAACAAGTGCAGTGAATAATCGCCCCCACTGCATCTTTAGAGAGGACCTGGACTTTGTCTGTAAAACCCTGGTCATATTCTACTGCCACCCGGGCACACTACACACAAGATGAACATAACCAAAGTGATCCCATGCTGCTTAAATGTGCCTTGGCGGCAAGGACTACTTGTCTAGAGTCCTCTCTGAGACTGGTCCAATTCTCAGCTGTGTTGAAGGCAGCTGACCTGTTTTCCCTGTTAAGGTTTTGGGATTATACCCGCAACAGTTGGGGTTGTTGCTGGGTTGGGAGGGGGGTGGGGTTGTTTTATGTTTTTGCACAGTGCACTATACCTACCTTATATGTAAGGCTGTCTTCTGAGTCCTGCCATACTATGTATGTCTGTGGGGATGCTTTCAGAACTAGCTTCTGCCCTGATGGTCTCCCCAATGTGATATTGATGTATTGTGACTTGTGGTCTCCCTCTGGCGGTGTACTTCAGAGTTGCACAAAATTACCTTTTTATCTCCTAATCAGTTGGAGCGATGCCTTCCATTAAATTTATGACGTGGAACGTCAGGGGCCTGCGAGACAAAATCAAAAGAGCAGCAATCCTCGCTTTTATCAAAAAGCAACGGGCAGATATTGCAGTCTTGGTTGAAACACACCTAGATGGCAATATGCAATTAGCTCTCAGGCGCCCTTGGATTGGATGGGCTTATCACTCACTTTATTAGTCGCACGCCAGAGGGGTGTCCATACTTATAGCTAAGAGTGTGCAATTTGAACTTTGCGATCTAGTCACAGACCCGCAAGGGAGGTATGTTTTTATGCAATCTAAAATACATGGGGAACCGTTACTTATCCTTGCTTTTTATGTTCCGCCCCCATTTTCCGTGAGGGTGATCACTGAGGGTTTGGAGTTTATGGCTCCACATCCGAACTTTCAGGCGATTTGTTTGGGCGACTTCAATTCAGTCCTTGATGTGAATCTGGACAGGGTTTTTCACCCTGGCCGGGTACATACCAATTGCGGACAAACCAGATGTGCCAGACTCCTCTCACAATTTCACCTGGTGGACACCTGGCGGGCCCTCAACCCTTCCCTGAGAGCTTACTCCTGCTTTTCCACATCCCATAATACAATGTCTCGCATTGACTTTATTTTTATTTCCCAGATCCTGGTACCCAGGGTTCGGGAGGCCGCGTTCTGCCCGAGATTGTTATCGGACCACAGCCCTTATTGGATTAGATTAACCCTCCGCATGTCTGGACCCCCAACGGGGTGGCGTCTGAATCCCTTCTGGCTCTCCCTTTTACCGGAGTCGGGTGAGATTGAGACAGCCTGGTCTGGGTTCTTTCATGATAACGATCACTCCTCATCTGCTATAAATGTATGGGAGGCATTCAAGCTCCACGTTAGATCTACCCTAACTGAATATATTAATAGACTTAAAACCAAAACTTATGAACGAACAGATAGAGAACTAGCCAGACTCACAGAGTTGGAGAGACAGTTTACGGAAGACCCCTCTTCAATTAACGCATTTCTTCTCAAAATGCACACTAGAATAGTAGACCAGCTCCATTATGAAGCGGCCAACAGAAAACTTTTCTTCGCTAAACAAAAAACTTTTGAACACGGGGAGAAGGCAGGTAAATTATTAGCTTATTTAGCACATAAGGAAGAAAAAACCCGGTGGTGATCTCATTGAACACCCCAGCAGGAGTACTCATTACAGACCCTCAAGAGGTGACTGAAATTTTTCGTCAACATTTCCAATCGCTATATACCACCACAGTCCCGCACGATACTGAAGCTGCGGACCACTTTTTATTAGGCCTCCCCATCCCACAGCTTTCTCTGTCACAGGTAAAAATGCTGGAAGCCCCCCTGAGCTCAGACGAGATAGCAAAGGCGATCTCTAGCTTCTCTAGATCCAAGGCACCGGGCTCTGATGGCCTACCTACCGAATTCTATTCCCAATATAGTGAAATCCTCTTACCTAAACTACTAGCCCTCTATAACCATATGTTTGAAGCTTTTACGCTGTCACCCACCATGCGGGAAGCTACTATTGTTCTCATTCCCAAGCCGGGCAAAGACCCGCATGTGCCGGAGTCTTACAGACCGATCTCACTACTACAAGTGGATGTAAAGATTCTTGCTAAGACCTTAGCCCTTCGGCTTAACCAGGTGGTCTCCAACTTGGTACATGCGGATCAGGCCGGCTTCATGCCGGGTAGGAATACCTCGTTTAATCTTAGAAAGCTTTTTATGAATATTCAGGCTCGGCACGACAATGCGGGGGAGAGGGTTGTGGTGACCTTGGATACCGCTAAAGCATTTGACTCTGTGGAGTGGAGCTACTTGTGGAGATGTTTGACCAGATTTGGATTTGGTCCCCGATTTCTCAAGTGGATCCAATTACTGTATCAGAATCCCATGGCTCGGACGGTGGCTAATGGCTGGCCCTCGGAGGCCTTTCAACTCACCAGAGGTACACGCCAGGGTTGCCCGCTCTCGCCACTGCTGAAATTTCTGTATGTCACCCTCAAAGAGTGACATCTTGAAGTTCCGAGTCAAATCTGGCATATCACTTCTCTCCTCTATACGTACATCCCTAGTTAATACACTTCAACATTATTTCCCTTCCCTTTTCGCATCTGAGTTATGTATTGGTTGCAGTAATGTGATGTTTACTGGAATATGGTGCAAACCCAACTCGGCCCGTTGAGGGGTGGGGCACTGGTCACCTCCCTACACCCACAGTTTGTTCCCAGATGGGGTGGGTGGGGGGAGCCAGTGCCTGGGCCTGACACGGGCCAGAGTGGACCTTAGGTTACCCTGACAAAATACATCTCTGAGGTTAATAGCAAAGCTTAAGAGGGAACTTAGCCCATGTATTTCCGAATTTCTTTATGTAACAAGTAGACGATATGCAACTACTGTACAAATACAATTGTACCTCACTTTGTATATATATCCAGAACACCTGTTGGAACATTTAAAACACTGACTCTAGGAAATGAGAGCTACGGTGGGTCCTCCTCCCTCTTGGTCGCCCGACCTCAAACCGCAGTTGGACCCCAATAGGGGCGGCAAGGCCGAGGGGTACCATTGGGGATAGTGGACTATTAATCTTTGATCAATCAGGGGTGTCTCTCCCCCCTTTGAGTGGTATAATACTGAGTTAAAGGTGTATCAATGTTAATAAATCATGTGAGTAATGTAATGTAATGTAATGTAATGTAACATTCTGATGCATCATATACTCTGATGCTTGTTCTTCCCTACCCCTTACTGTTATCCTTTTATTGTTGTAAAACGAGAAAATTCAATAAAAATAATTGAAGAAAAAAAAAATGCAGCTTAACGTTGTATACAAGGTGTTAAGCCTTGTCAAGCATCTCTCTGCCTCTATTCAAAATCAATGGTCCACCCATTGATTTGAATAGAAGTCGCACCAGAAGTCACATCATGCCAGACCCTCTTCCAAGCACTTAGCCCGTCAGGTCAGGAAAGGGGGGTGAGTGAGGGCCCCCCTGGACTATACCAGGCCACATGCCCTCAACATGGGGGTGCTTTCTTGGGCAGAGGGGGCCCTGCGCCCCCACCCCAAAGCACCTTCTTCCCACGTTGATGAGGACAACCCTGGCTGGTGGTTGTCGGAGTCTGTGGGTGAGGGGCTTATCTGAATCTGGAAGCCCCCTTTAACAAGGGGGCCCCCAGATCCTGGCCCCCCACCCTTTGTGAATGAACATGGGGTACTTTGTACCCCTACCCATTCACCTAAAAAAGTGTCAAAAATAAAACAGGTTTTTAAAGTATTTTATTAAATCAGCTCCAGCATCTTCTCCCTCCCCAGCAATTTTTTCACCCTCTGTTGGTTCTTCTCCCTCTCCAGTTCTTCTCCTCTCTGCGCCATCTTCTCTTCTCCCTCTTCTGCCCGGTCTTCTGTCTTCTCGCTCTTTTGTCGGGTCTTTTCTGCTGAACAGAAGGAGAAAACAGCAGAGAAGACCTGACAAAAGAGTGAGAAGACCCGGCAGAAGAGGGAGAAGAGAAGACAGCACAGAGAGGAGAAGAATCGGAGAGGCAGAAGAACCGGCAGAGGGAGAAGACATTGCCAGAGGAGGGAGAAGAGCCATAGAGGCAGAAAACGTCTGAGCTGATTTAATAAAATACTTTAAAAACCTGTTTAGTGCATTTATTTTTGACACTTTTTTTAGGTGAATGGGTAGGGGTACAATGTACCCCATACTCATTCACATAGGGGGCGTCCAGATTCTGATAAGCCCCTGCTCACAGACCCTGAAAACCACGGGTTGTCGGGAAGAGGCCCTTGTCCTCATCAACATGGGGACAAGGTGCTTTGGGGTGGGATCACAGGGCCCCCCTGTGCCAAAGCACTCACCTCCCCATGTTGAGGGCATGTGGCCTGGTATGGTCCAGGAGGGGGGCCCCCCTTTCCTCACCTGTCGGACTGCGTGCTCAGATAAGGGTCCGGTACGGATTTTGGGGGGACCCCATGCCATTTTTTGGGGGTTCCCCTTAAAATCCATACCAGACTGAAGGGTCTAGTATCTCTTGTGGGGGGGGGGACCCCAAGCAATTTTATTTTTCATTCTGGCAGGAGGAAACGTGACTAAAAGCTAGCATAGCTAAACACGCATTGACGCCAATGCAAAACACTGATAACATTGTGTTTTTACCGCCGCTTTTTTTCCTGGCATCAGTACTAGCTTTACAGTTAGTTTTTTATAACACCTGTGTATATGAGGCCTAAAAGGACTGCTTTCACCAACTTAGCTTTCTGCTGTTTCCAGGCTCCCTCATATCACATTTGGTGCTTAAATGTGGGCAGACTGTAGCCGTTAAAACCTCTTGGAAGCAAAACTGGCATTTAAAGAGCCAGCACCCACTTTTGCATGTCCTGGATCAAGGCAACACAGACACTGCAAACCTCGAAGGGGGTTGGAGGATGTTATACAAGCCTTGGTTCAGAGTATGGCATCCAGCAGAATTATCTGCATAAGTCAACCATTGCATGATAAGTCGATGGCCAATCAGCAACGTGCCCTGGCATAGGCCATCAAAGCACAGTAGGAAACTACCTGATTGCTGACTGCCCAGTTTACAGCCCAGCAAGAAACTACTCAAGCACAGGTGCCTTCCTACAGTAAGCAGTGTAGCATCTCTGAGAAGGATGGGTGCAGACAGCTGTTGCCCATAGCAACCTGGTATCCATGAGTGCCAGCCACTACCTGCAAAAGCTTATGTCTAGTGATAATATGGAGGCATTTCTGTCCACTTTTTAGAAAACAGAAGAAAGAGAGGGTTGGCCCCAAGACCAGTGGGCTGGCATTGTCACACCATTTCTCACTGGGGATCCACAAAAGGCCTATTTTGATCTATTATCTGCTGATGCCAAGGAATACAAACAACTGAAGGCAGAAATTCTAGCCCGCATTGAGGTGACTACAGCTATGCTGGCCCTAAAGGTACACCACTGGAAATACTGCCCAGACTGTCTGCCAAAGTCTCAGATGCACGACCTGATTCAGCTGGTCAAGAAAAAGCTACAGCCAGAGGTGTTATCGGGTCCTCAGATGGTGGATCACGTCATATTAGACTTCAACCTAAGGTCTCTGCAAAATGACCTTCAGTGCTGGGTGAGCCATGGAGACCTCAAGCCAGTGGCAAAACTAGTAAAAATAGTTGAGAGATACCTTGTGGTGGAGGATCTACTGGGACCTGAAAAACCTCCAGGACCCCTACCAACAAGGAGATTTAAGCCAACCACAAACCTGGGGGTCAGCACTCAAGAGAGCCAGGGAACAACCACCCCAGTGTTCCAGATCTCTGCTCTGGCCCGAATGAGCAAAAACATTCTGTGTTTGCTATGTCACTTCAGGGGTCATGTCCAGGCCCAATGTCCTCTGCAGGGGGAGCCCATGGAGTATGGAAATGTATCTGGGTAGCAGTGACCATAACATGATTTAATTTAATATTAGCTGTAAGCAACAAGCTCATACTGGAAATATAAAAATACCTAATTTTAAGAGAGCACATTTTCCAAGGATGAGAGCTAAGACTTAGACTGGGAGGGTCTATTGGCATTGATGAACACAGAACAGAAATGGGAAAAAGACTGTATGTGAACAGTGCAAAGTATACTTCCATGGGCAATAAGTTTAAAAGGCTAAAAATAAATCTATGTGGCTCACGGCCAAAGTTAAAAAATTATAAATGAAGGGGCGTGGCTTGGACGCGGTGGAGAGCGGACGTGCTCTGGCAGAGCTCCGGCTCCCTCAATCAAAATCTGCAGGCATCTGCGAGCCCTGTGGCAGGTGAGCACCTAAAAACTACCCCAAAGGCTCCCTCACACCTTCCCCTACAACCTGAACCAAGGATTGAAACGATCCGCGGCGGACCTCCGGGACGCCCGAAATTTAGCCCGCGGCTTCGGTTGCGGCCTAGGCCGCGGCGGCTCCCGATCTTTTTAAACCACCAATCTGAGGCCAAAATCCAGAGGGAGAAGCTCAGGGGCCCCTACTGACACACCACAAGGAAAGTGCTGTATATGCTGGTCCGTTCCGCGGCCGACTTCCAAGACGCACGAAATTTAGCCCGCGGCTTCATTTGCAGCCTAGGCCGCGGCGGTTCCCGAGCACTTAAAGTTACTGAACTGAGGCCTGGACTCTGACAGAAGACCACAGGGGCCCCTACTGACTCATCCCAGAGACTGTACTGATTACGGGACACGCAGATGAGACCTGCAGCATGTTTATAATGGCAGCCTAAACCCGGAGCTTTGGCACCAGGGGAGAGATTGCAGGCCCACACAGCCTTTATTAATGGATTATGGGCAAAATAGGAAGACAGCTGCCCTTCTCCCAAACCCCTCAACCACAACCGAACCGTAACCTACCGGAACTTTTTCGCCCGCGGACCTCAAAAAGTACTGAGGCCTCTACCTCAGGCTCTACCCAGAGCCCAGCAGGCATGGCGCATAAGGCAGAGGACAATTCATCCAAAGCGAACATGCAACTTAGTCACGATAGACTCGTAGACTTGATCCAACAGGTCCCTAAAATGTCAGACCTGCAAAACATAGCCACTGATATCAAGGGAGCCCTCACTGAAGCAGTCCTTGAACTCAAAGACGAACTACGTGGTGTATCTGACAGATTAGAGGAGGTAGAGAAAGCGGCAGGCAGACATGATGAAGACATCAGAGACTTACAACAATATAGTGCTAACTACCACTTCCATATGATTGAACTTCAACGCCGCCTGGAAGACCTCGATAACCGGGGGAGGAGGAAAAATCTGAGGATAAGAGGTATTCCAGAGAGCGTGGAGCACGATCAGATACCCCTGGCTCTCCAATCCTTATTTAACAACCTCATTGAACGCCCACAAGATTCACCGATCGAATTTGAGCGTGCTCATAGAGCCTTGAGACCTAGGGGCAGGGAGGGAGACCCCCCTAGGGACATCATCTGTTGTTTCGCTAACTATAAACTTAAAGAAGAAATTGCCACTAGAGCCAGAGACCAAGACGACATCCGCTTCAATGACAGTGAGATGAAAATCTTCCAGGACCTCTCACAGATCACCCTGGGACATAGAAGAGCCTTAAGGCCTATTCTCTCCGTTCTACGTGAGCGTAGAATAGTCTACAAATGGAAGTTCCCCTTTGGTCTATGTGTGACAATGGGAAGCCGCTCCTTCACCCTACATACACCAGCGGACTTACCCCAATTCTTTGAATTCACCGCTTTGCCTGACATACCTGTTCCTGAATGGTACCAGGAGTTCGCGATTCCACCAGCATGGAAGGACATCGAGCCCATCCCCTTGGAACAGCGTACTCCTGGACGCAGATTCAACTCAACGCCCTACAGACGCAACAGAAGAGGCCCCGGTCCGGTTCAGGTCCCGGCACAGCAAGTTGATCTCCCAAATGATAACTGAACCATCCTGTTGAGCAATGTTTTTTCTTTTTTCTTTTTTTCTTCTGGTCGCAATGGCAGTTAAGACATGCTGGCTTCCCCACCCATCTGCCTCCCTGATCTCCTTCATTTACTTGTCCTTTATCCCGGACACTTAGTGCTATCAAACAAACTAAATTTACCCTCCTGGTACCTTGCTCCAACAGACAACACTGTTGCTCGCTCTTCAGAGGTATGACTCTATCTCCATCATTATCTCACTCGACTGTTGCTCTATTGAGGGCAACTAGCCAGAGAAGACTGCACACGAACTGGTATAAGAGATTTTGATTAATGACTATGGTGGGCAGTTACCAGTTTTCAGAGGGTATTTGTTGGTATGATTACCTTAACAATCTCCTTAAATTCTTATTCTAACCAAGCAATTACTCCTTAACAGGTTTACCACAAGGTCATAATGTAATGCTGCTTGACAATCTTTACCTCCTTCAAGCTTGCTATCTTCTCCTACAACCTATCACCTCTCTTGAATCTTGCCTCAGCTCACTCTTCCTCCTCCCTAACTTTTCCTCCCCCCTAACTGCCTAACTTATGCTTCTAAGCATAGCTCTTTATAAATCATCTATTTGCAATATACTAAATTGGTTCAGTTTTTAGTTCATGTTTACTTGTTATTTATCTGGTATTCTGCAAAACAGGGATGGAGGATCCCGCGGTACGGGACGGGAGTCGACCGCTTAGGGTCGAGGCCTGCCCCATTTGGGGATGCTACCCCCCCCCTCGGCCTAACTATTTGGGCCGGGAGATACCGGGGTTTTCTTAAAGTGGGCCCGGGGGCTCCGGGCGGCGGGATACCTTTGGCTATGGCCGGCTCCCGCCATCTTGGGCCTCGGGTCACTGGTCCCCATCCCTCTGTCTTTCCATCTAACCTAATGGGCTGCCTTGCGGGCTCGAGACCCTCGTTCTCGGGTCTGTGAGGCCCCCCAGAATGCACAGATGTTAAAAGGTTTACTGTTTAAATGTTAATATAACATATCTCGGTTGAGTTTAAGATATTTATGGTTTAAACACGATTAGAGTTATCCTCCTGTTATCCAAAACAGTTCGAATCACTGGGCCGGCACCTCTCCCCACTGGCCTGCCAGCTCCTCTTCCCATGTAAAGTCACTCACCCCATCTTCAGTCCAGATCTTCTGGACTGTACCTGACGAGGCGCCCCCCTAGTGGGTTGGTGTTGTACCCACCACCCCACAAGTCCTCGACCTTCCCTATTCCCCTTCGTTAACCCTGTCCTCCCCCCACTCCCTCAATCCCACTACTCACCTACCCCCTCCCAACCCATCTCCCCACCAGTCTCGGCCCCACTGTGACCAGTTGCCATACCTGTCACAGCTAACATCCCTCCTTTACCTCCACCTTACAAATGTCTACCCCTAATACTCTCAAAATCCTCTCCCTGAATGTTAGGGGTCTTAACACCCCGGAGAAAAGGACAATGGTCCTTAACGAACTCCACAGACTCCGCGCCCAAATTGCCTTTCTACAAGAAACGCACTTTAGAGGCCCATCCATCCCCAAATGCACAAATAAAAGATACTCCTCAGTATACCATGCTTCCTCACTCGTATCCAAAACCAAAGGGGTAGCCATTCTAATAGCTGGTAATCTAGCCCCTAATAGTTTCAGATGAGCTGGCGGACCCGGAGGGAAGATTCCTATTTCTGAAGGGGTCTCTTTTTGGTAGGCCCATCACTCTCGCTAATATCTACGCCCCCAACAAGCACCAGGTCTCCTTTTTTAGAGAGGCTTTCAACCAATTAATTCCATTCCACGAGGGCATGGTGTTGCTGGGGGGGGACTTCAACGTCCCGCTTCAGCCCAATGTGGATTCTTCCTCCGGGTTCCTCCTCTCTACCATACAGGGCCCTTAAACAAATATCACTCCAACTCAACTCCCTCCTCCTTTGTGATACTTGGCGCACCCTACATCCTAACACCAAAGACTTCTCTTTGTTCTCCCCGCCCCATCAGAAGTACTCCAGACTGGATTATCTCTTCCTTTCCCAAAAAGATATCCATTATCTCCAGTCAGCTGCTATTGAACCAGCCACCTTTTCCGACCATAACCCAATTACTCTGACACTTAAATTCACTCACGAACCTGCCGGGGACAGATCATGGCGTTTAAATAGTTTTCTGCTCTCAGACCCTAATTACAAAGCCCAACTTAAAGAAGAACTAGATACATACTTCAACCTTAACTCCCAGACTGATGCCTCACTGCTCAGCGTGTGGCTGGCCCATAAGTGTACTTTGCGGGGGAAATGCATCGCCCTTTCTACCCATATTAAAAAACTTAAACAATCTAAAGTAGACAACCTTATGGCACGCATTCGCAGATTAGAAACCACACATAAACGCTCCCAAGCCATTTTCACTCTGGAGGAGCTCACTCAGGCGAGGAAAACCCTACTCGATGAGCTACATGTACGAATACGAAAAAAATCTATCCTCACTTCCAAATTATTTTACGAACACGCCAATAAAAATGGCAAGTTGCTGGCGAGACTCCTCCAGGGTAGAAAAACGCAGTCCAATGTCCCCTTCCTGTTTGACAGCGCAGGCTATAAGAGGATCAATAATAGAGAAATAGCCAAAACCTTTGCTGAGTACTACTCTAGACTCTACAACCTTCCAACCAATAACCCCTCCAGTAAGATTGATCAGCTCCATTCCTTAGATATCAGAAACTACCTGAAAGAGGCTAATATCCCTAAATTAGCTACTGCGGATATAGAAGCCCTTGAAAGACCCATTACTACGCAGGAATTCCTCAACACTATTAAAACACTCAAACCTGGAAAATGCCCGGGCCCAGATGGTTTTCCCAACTTATACTATAGAACATTCCCGGACATTTTGGCCCCCTACTTTGTCAAAGCCTTCAACACATTAGCTAAGACCCCATTACCCCCAAGAGAGATTCTTGAGGCCCATATATCGGTCATTCCGAAACCCGGCAAAGACCACTCCCTACCCGAGAACTACCGCCCCATATCTCTTCTTAATTCAGACATCAAGATTTTCGCAAAGATTCTGGCGAGCAGACTACAACCCCTCCTACACACACTGATCTCTAGGGATCAGGCCAGTTTTGTCCCTGGCAGGGAAGCGCGGGACAACATAATCAAAGCTATTAATCTCACCACTCAACACAACTCGGTTACTAACTCTAATTATCGAAACTAATACAACAGGGCGCGAAGGGACGGTCCCTGTTTTGACCGGACTAGGGATCTCT
>BLSH010501213.1:210729-222842 GCA_018402905.1 Glandirana rugosa | reverse complement strand
GCAAAATTGTCGCTCATTTTTTGTTTATAGCGGCGATCAGAAATGACGCAGAGGGGATCAAATACCACCAAAAGAAAGCTCTATTTGTGGGAAAAAAAGGACGCAAATTTTATTTGGGTACAACGTCGCACGACCGCGCAATTGTCATTCAAAATGCGACAGCGCTGAAAGCCAAAAATTGGTCTGGGCAGGAGGGGGGTTTAAGTACCGGGTAAGGAAGGGGTTAAAGGGGGCTTCCAGATTCCAATGAGCCCCCACCCGCAGACACACACAACCACAGCCCAGGGTTGTTGGGAAGAGGCTCTTGTCCCCATCAACATGGGAACAAGGTGCTTTAGGGTGAGGGGCGCAGAGCCCCCCTGCCCTAAAGCACCTATACTCCATATGTTAAGGGCATGTAGCCTAGTACAGTTCAGGGGGGGGGCGCTTGCCCGTCCCACCCTATCCTGGCTGGCCAGGTTGCATGCTCGGCTAAGGGTCTGGTTTGGATTTTAGGGGGAACCCCACATCAATTTTTTTTAATTTTGGAGTGGGGTTCCCCTTAAAATCCATGCCAGACCTAAAGGGCCTGGTATGGACTGGGGGGGGACCCTATGCAAATTTTTTCAGTGACTTTTTTCTATATTGCTGGGAACTGGCAATACATTACAGCTGCGAGTGGTTTTAAATGACAGTTTTTCCTTTACAAATATCATTTTGCTGTGACACTGTTCTAACATCACAAAGGTGCACCCTCTTACAGGCAGACTAAGGGGACCCAACAGGGAAAATGATTTAAAGGAATATTTCATTTTTATTGTTTCACATTATTAAAATCACTGCTCCTGAAAAACGATTGATTTAAAAACTTTTTTTTTATTGATACATGTCCCCTAGGGCAGAACCCGGGTCCCCTACACTTTTTATGGCAATAACTTGTATATAAGTCTTTAAAATGAGCACTTTTGATTTTTCATGTTCGGGTCCCATAGACTTTAATGGTGATCGAATGTTCACCACAAATTTTTTGCCTGTTCACATGTTCTGGTGTGAACCGAACTGGGGGGTGTTCGGCCCATCCCTAGCTGCGAGTACCAGAAGATCTACACTTTTCTGACACCCTGGGTATACAATATGTTGATGTTCCTAACTGGCATGCAGAATTTCGCCGTGTCATGATCAAAAGAGGCCAACCTTCAGTGGACCCCATGGACACCCAAGAACACCGGGCCCATCAACAAATATCCCCATCTGGTGCCAGAGCCCAAGCCACCCATGCGGAGAACCAACAGAAGCCAAGCCCATCAAAACCTCCACAACAACACAAATCTATATGTGACAACTGAAGAGGTGCTTTTTTCTTTTGATTTTTTGCCTCTTGCTTCTAGCATTTTTATTCTTCTCATTCAGGCAGCACATCCAGCACACATGGCACATTCAGTGAGTCTCCTTCCCACACCCCACAAGGTAACTGAACTTGGCCCTGTTCCCTCTCCCCACTCTTCACTTGTTAATTTGTTCTCTCTACACTCATTGTTACTTTCCACTCGTATGGTGGTTTTCTATTTATCCCTACCAATTGTTTACTTCAACGTCTTATTGGGAGTTGGCACCACACAGTGATTTTTTGGATTTTAGTCCTACCCCAGACATACATATCCCTACAATATATACTACACTTTTATAATTATAGAACAAGAATTATCTTTATCACCAACTGTGGACACATCTATTGCCACATGGGGACACGCGTGCACCTGACCCTTTTGCCGGTTGGCCCCTCCTTCAGCTCCTGGGCCTGACGCCTCTTTGGCAGCATGCGGTCAATGACCTCATATGGTTTACTTTCCACCGATACGTAAGTACGCATTTGGGATGACCGGTATTTTTCTTCTCTCATACTTTCCCCTCTTTTTGATTACATATACTGCATTTACTGATTGACCTATATTTTAATACATATTTTTCTATAGATTTTGGTGCTACAGCCCCTGTAGAGTGTTTTAATACATGAAACATCGGGCCTACAATATGCACCACAATCATCTACTGCTTTTAGTGAAAATGCATACAGAATACGTCTCCATCTTCAGGTCCTGTGACCATGTGGATTTTATGTTTTTTTTAATATGAAGGACTATTGCCACACACCCCATTATGGGTGATATGCTGATACACATATATGTGTTTGTATATTATTAGAATGTTGAGCCCATGTCATTTGGGTATGTATCATGTGATCACGTTAGTATTGTATCAATAAAATTATTTTGTCCATTCAACATATCCCATCTCATTTAAAGTTCCAACTTCCTTTTTTCAGAAACAGAATTCAGATCTCCTATGAAGGTGTCAACATCCAGATTCATCAAGATCTATCATTACGTTGAAACAACACAGAGACCTACACCCTCTACTTGCCCTCTACTTGAAGCACTAAGATCTCAAGGGATCACTTACAGATGGAAGTTCCCTATTTGTCTCTCTGCCCAGGGGAGATTGGCGCAGCTGTGAGTACCGGAAGATCTACAACACTTTTGTGACACCCTGGGTATACAATATGTTGATGTTCCTAACTGGCAAGCAGAATTTTGTTGTGTCATGGTCAAAAGAGGCCAACCTTCAGTGGACACCATGGACACCCAAGAACACTGGGCCCATCGACAAAGATCCCCGTCTGGTGCCAGAGCCCAAGCCCCCCATGCGGAGAACCAACAGAAGCCAAGCCCATCAAAACCTCCACAACAATGCAAGGCTAGACGTGACACCTGAAGAGGCACATTTTTCTTTTTACTTCTTGCCTCTTGCTTCTAGCCTTTTTCTTTTCCTTATTCAGGTTATGATTCCTATAGAATAGTTATGCCTCAAATACCGCAAGATTCGCATGGCATACGTTTTGATCTACTTTGAGTTAGCTGATCTTTTACTGAACCAGGGGAAGCAGGCACTGTATGAAAACTTGTCCATTTCAGAAAACTAAGTGGACATGACACTACACTACTCTGGTTACTGATTAACTCAAACCCGGTTTTTACTATTTTTTGGATGAATCTTCTACATGATGACACCGTGGTACACCGATCCCCTCACATGCAAGGAACTGATACCGCTGTAAGCTGGAATACAAGATCTTTATTAAAAGTCAATTTGTGTAAGAAGATAATAGAATCGCTGAATGCATCCTATACAGACTTATCGCTTGACGCCTGAGGCGAGCAGTAAGCTTTCCAGAATGAGTAGAGTTTAGCCCCCCTCATAATGCGCATAGTGATGGCATGTCATAGAACCCAGGCCCTATATAAGTCTAGTTATGGCTATAAATAATGCTATTCATGTGATTTTGCTTTGCAGGGTTTACTGCCAGCCTGCAATTGACTAGAGGAGACGGTCTCTCCTTTAGACCCCTAGAGATGGAGCCATTCCTGATTAAGTTCTTTTACACCCATGGATCACTGGCAACAATAATTGGGTCCAGGTAAGATGAGAAATCTTAGCTGCTGATAGCAACACCTCCGTTACCCATTGTCGCTACCTGAACACCTCAGAATGCTGGAGCCTGGCAGGATACCCACCTGGTAAAAAAGGGCTGTCAATGTCTTAAGTTAATAGTCTGAAAAAGGTTGGGGGGAAATGAGTGACCGCGGCCACTCAGGTGCACTTGAAGAGGCATGTAACAAACTGAGCTTTTACTTATTTCATTAGTAGAAGTGAAAATTTAGATGCCTATCTCCATAGCTTCTTTTAAGACCGTAGTTTTGGAGTGCACATGAGTGGAAGCTACCCCTCTTATTCTAGCGCAAGTTCACCTATAATAATAATTAAAAAAAGGGTGTTGGACAGCATCTAGGTGACACAGAGGGGTTGATTTACTAAAGCTGGAGAGTGCAAAAACTGGTGCAGTTGTGCATGCTAGCCAATCAGCTTCTAACCTCAGCTTGTTCAATCAAGCTTTGACAATAAAAACTTGAAGCTGATTGGTTTCTGTGTGAAGCTGCACCAAAGTTTGCACTTTCAAGCTTTAGTAAATCAACCCCAGAGGGTCCAATGTGGACCCACAGGGCAAACTATTATAGAAACAGGACCACGCAAACCCTATATTATCTGCTACGAATACGTTTCTTGAGTGTATTAGCTGCTTTTTTGAGATATTCCAGTTATCTATGATATAGGTTGTTGCCTAGGCAACCGGGCCACCTAAATGACTAAGGGCAGCCTTTATATAATTTAGGTTTATGCCTAGGATCAGAGAGGCAAATCACTGTGTTGTCAACATAGCAACATTTATCCACAATCTCATTCAATATCACATATTTATGAGTCTACTCTTATTTGTTACTGAGCCATGTTCCTCCCTCTCCTGGAGTTACAGCATATAGCCATGTTTAAAGTACGTAAGTAAGAATAAAACTTCTGCAATGTTCCAGGGTTGGTTCACCTGATTCCATAAATGTATTCTATTCTAGTCTATTTTAATATCTGGTTTATCAGTGTTAGCTTGACCTGCAGTTAGTATATTAAATGGTTCATAATAACTCACACTCCTCATGGCATTAGCTCATAAGTATATCTTCCCTAGCCCATGCTGAGGTATTTGTAACCTGAATACCTATATTTTTTACCTATGTATGTATATACTCAGGCTCTCTCAGAATACTCACCTTTCTTTTGTAATCCCTATGTTGGCTTTTAAGCACTAACACCATCATTTACTTCAATAACTGTCCTCATAAGGCAGGTTTCTATGGTTTGAATCGCACTTCTTACATTTTAATTTATGCCAACCCCCACATGGTGGTACCCCCTGGTATACATATTGTTTAAGAGTTACTAATACTGGTAATTAGAGAGGAAGTAAACCCTGCTGAGTTTTACTTCCTCTTCATTACTCTTTGTTACCCTGCAATGTAAAAGCACAATAGGCTATTATGCATTGTATAATAGCCTATTATGTGACACTTACCTGCATTGGAAGCCCCCACTGTCAGTGGCAGTAGGAAGCATCCATCTTCTCCCCTCTTCCTTCCGGGGCCACGGACTCCAGATCTGTGATTTGCTGGAGCCACGTGACATCACCCCCGCGCATGCGCATGGGAGCTGCCAAACGCGGCACAATGTCAGTGAAGGAACGGCGCGGAGGCCATTTCTTCACTGCGCATGTGCCCGATGACGTTGGCACATGGAAGCACCCTGTATATCTCCTAAACTGTGCAGGTTTAGGACATATGCAGGGAACCTACAAGTATTATTGGTTTTTGTGAGTTGACAACCACTTTAATTTAGCGGTTCCATCATAAACATCCAGATTCCCTCTCTCTGGTGGGTGGAATAGATACAGATAGGAGAGCAGGTCTACCTGTCACCGGAACTATCCCCTGATACCCCTGTATCCCTCTTCTCTCACCTTGTTCCTACACCTCCCCTTCTTCTTTTTTTTTTCTCTTTCCTTCTCTTTTTCCCTCTCTTCTTCTCTGCTCCTCCCTTCCCTCCCCCTCTCAATTTAATTGTTCCAGGCAACAGATTATTCGAGCTGATTTGGTTACTGAAATATGATAAAAAACCGCACCAAAGATAGCCAACTAAAGCTCAAGCTCTATTCGCTGAATGCTCGTGGTCTTAACATTCCAGAGAAGCTCCTTTTAACATTGCGTAAGGCAAAAGCGGATCTGGTCTTCATACAAGAAATGCACTTTAGATCTGACAACGTCCCCAAACTTCTCAATGCACAATACCCAACAGTATATCATGCCACTTAAATAGCTGAAAAGGAAGGTATTGCGCTTAGGATATAAGTGGAAACTCAGTGGCTGCCCTCCAATAACTCCCTCCCTGTGGGGGGGGGGGATACAACACAATCTCTACAATTCTTGGATATGGCGCTGTCTGAGTGTATAATGGAAATTAAAAAGCAAACATATTGTTAGCAATGTGCTGGTATGATGTGCTAGTATGTGCTAGCAGTCTGTATATTCTGTGACAGGTATTAGTGTACCAGTATAAAAACGATAAATCTTAAGGTGCGAATGTGCTAGGTAATCTTCCTGTGCTAGCTGTCTGTATATCAAAGGTGTCCTTTGATAACGTCAAACCAACGAAACGCGTCAGGTGACTAGCTGCACACACGCTAAACCCCTACGTCACACCCTGCTCTCTCCAAACGAGCGGCGGAAGCACACTCTCTACACGGCACAGGAAGCTTGCGGGTCTTCCTCTACAGGAGTGAGCCTTATACGCCGGAGGAGGGTGACTGACAAATTAGGGTTTTACCAGTTTTTATACTCTTTTTTACCAATTAAGAAACCCAGGTGTTACCGGGACTGGGTTGCTTTTTGAATTGTTATACCTGGAAAGTTGGAAGTTTTTACTATATTTGGAATAAAAAGCAACAAGTTTTTACATATTTACGCTATGGAAGTCTATTTTGTTTTTTCTCCCTAACAATCGGATGGATATACGCCCAACAGCGAGGACTATAGGTGGATCACAAAGATAGGCATTTCACCCCTGCAGGGGTAATGCCCTCTGGTAAGGAGGGGTCCATAGGGGAGCACGCGTGATCACTTCTACCTTACAGCATTTGTTTATAAGGAATAGGAGAAAAGTATGTTTAAGCACTGCACATTTTATAACTGCATGAAGAAAAAAGATTTGCTATGTATATGAAGAAGAAAGGACATTGTGGAGTCAATACACATGAACTGTGAATCTATGTGGATTAGCGATATATATGGACAGTTATGAACTATATAGGGCAACAGCTTATTGTGGATCTCTAATTAAGTCAATGGTGTCAGTATTGAAGTTTTAATGGAATTTGCATTTTTACCATTTTATGTTTATTTTAACTATTGAACACCACAGGAAGATTACTTAGCACATTTGCATCTTAAGATTTTTCGTTCTCATACTGATACACAAAACATCTGTCACAAAATATACAGACAGCTAGCACAGGAAGATTACCTAGCACATTCGCACCTTAAGATTTATCGTTTTTATACTGGTACACTAATACCTGTCACAGAATATACAGACTGCTAGCACATACTAGCACATCATACCAGCACACAATATGTTTGCTTTTTAATTTCCATTATACACTCAGACAGCGCCATATCCAAGAATTGTAGAGATTATATCATGCCACTTACCCAGGCTCCAAATCTAGGGGGGTAGCAATAATTATCTCTAAAAACTGTCCCTTGGTAATTAAAGACAACCTAGCTGATGGAGAAGGCCGCTATATTTTCATAAAAGGCACAATTTACAATAAACTCATTACACTTGCTAATATCTACGCCCCGAACAAACTGCAGGTACCATTTTTTCGCAACACTTTACAGCCCCTCACTGAATACCAAACTGGAATTTTGATTCTCGGAGGGGATTTTAATCTTGCCCTCCTTAACAGGACAACTCCACAGGCTCCTCCCACCTCACATTTCGAGCTCTTAGAGCAATTAAAAGCCATCTCAGTAAGCTTCTTTTACACGATGCCTGGCACACCCTACATCTGGACTCGAGGGACTTTGCATCCTATTCAGGGCTCCACAATAGATACACCAGAATTGCTTACTTTTTCATCATGCAACAAGACCTACAGTATTTATCGGAAGCCTAAATTGACCCAATGTTTCTCTCTGATCACAATTCAATCACACTCAGTCTTATATATGGAAGCTCAATCCTTCCCTTTTATCAAACCCCTCGATATTGCAGCACATCCACGCAAAGATTCAGCAGTTCTTCCAACTCAATGCCTCACAGGAAATTTCTCCGTTGACAAAATGGAGTGCACATAAATGCGTGATAAGGGGGAACTTATCTCTTTAGCCAGCAAACGGAGAAAGAAGAAACAGGCACACATCAATGAACTATATGCACAAATCCACGCACTACAGGGTTTGCACAAAAAATCCTTAGAGCCACAAACCCTCCACAAGTTGGTCCAAGCTTGGGCTGAACTTCTGGAGGAAGTAGGAAAATCAGTGAAATGAAAATGCATTCTGTCTCAGAAAAGGTTCTACAATCAAGGGAACAAATCCAGGAAGCTATTAGCTAGAGCGCTGCAAGCCAAGAAAGCTTCGGCCACAATACACTACATAGTTGATTCAACAGGTCGCAAACTATCCATGAATGAGGGTATAGCTAATCAATTTGCGAAGTTTTATACCCAACTGTATAATATCCCTCCCTCAAATTCCCCAGACACAGGAAATAAGAAAGATCTACTCAAGAACTTCCTAAGCCAATATAGCCCCAATTCTCTGAAACTTTCAAATGTAGAAGATCTGGATTGCCTCAAACCAGGGCCAGATTGCTTTACAATTATTTATGATAAAGCATTAATATGTATTTCAGAGGTTTTGAGTATTGCCTCTGTACCCAGCGCTCTAATTGTGTGTGTTATTGTTTATATGTTCTTTACATGCGTCTTATTCACGGGCCAGATCGGCCCGTGAATGGTGCATAGATTGTCTGGTGGAACATGAACATTGTAACCATAGGCTAATTCACTGTAGTAGATCAAGTATAAGTGAAAGAGGCGGTGACAATTAATCGTCAATTCTAATCATTATAAAATATCTTAACCTCAAAAAAAACTTTTTATGAGCAGTATTCAGTGACAACCTAAAGTAACATTATAAAGAAATATTGTATAAACATAGCGGGCAAAAGCTGAGGACAAATAGAAAAACAAAGATGTGAGAAATGTCAATTAGTATCTGAGAAAGGAAAACACTAAGCATAATAGCAGTAACGCAGTGGGAGACCACCCGCAGCTGATAGATAACAAGCCCGCAGCAACAGGATAAATAGACACTAGCCACGACATGTGGCCACGCCCATTGACAAAGACGGAATGACGAAACGCGTCTGAGCATGACCACACGGCTGCGATCACTAACCCAACAAGCTCATCACAGACATCCCCAATTCTCTCAAACCCGGGAAGTTTCAAACAGCAGAGAGGCAGACAGAAGAGGGAGGATACGGTGATGTAACATTGCATTTTAAGCAAAAGGCGATATTGTTTTTTGATCAATGTAAGCATGTTTTTAGGGGAAGGGGGCGATCTAATACAGAGAATGCATAGGAGGAGAAGGGATAAATCGGAAGGGTAACTGACTCACTCATAAAGAGCAGGAAAGAGCACAAAGACCACGCTTCTGGTAAGTGGGGACCCTTAATGGGTAGCAGCACTTAATTTGAGACTGGTTTTGGAATTAACCCATTGCATATAACATTGACTATGAGGAAAACAATGTGATTTAGTCGGTGAAACACAAAAACCTTTGAATCCTTACAGCTTCTGATTTCCATTTCACCTTGTTTTATCATAATTTGTTCGTCCTTGTATTAATCGGAGGAAAATTCATCTTAATGAATGAGGAATAAAATATGGACTTCTTTTATTGTTTTATATTAATGATTATATATGCATTTGAATTTTGTGATTGGACATAGCTCCAAAGGAAACAACTGAGAAGTGTTTATATAGGAGCATATAACACAATCACTGAGCGCAGATAGCATTGGTAGGTAGAGCACTAAGCACATAAAGTGCTCTCCATGTTAATGCCAACACAGAATAGTTATGATAAAGCGTTTTCTAATCCACTGCTCCCTAGATTCTTAGAGGCATTAAACTCCCTAGCCACGTCTTCTTCCAAACACCTTGACATCTTGGAAGCCCACATTACGGTTTCACCGAAACCCGGTAAGGATCCCTTAAAAGTTTCCAATTATAGACCTATCTCGCTTCATAATGTTGACATCAAAGTGTACGCCAAAATCCTAGCAAACAGGATCCTTCCTTTGTTACCTAATCTAGTGTCTCTTGGTCAAGTTGGGTTCATTTCTGGAAGGAAGGACAGGGATAATACCCTCAAAGCAATAAATCTTCATCATTGGCTCACATCTAAACACCAAAAAGGATTTTTCCTATCCCTCGATGCGGAGAAGGCATTCGACAGGGTAGCTTGGGACTACATAGAAGAAAAGCTCAAAGCTATGGGGTTTGTAACCAGGATGCTTAACTTCATTCTCGCCCTTTACTCTAACCCATTGGTGAAAGTGAGAGTCAATAGTCACCTGTCGGACGCTTTATCGAGCGTAACACGCCAGGGCTGTCCCTTGTCCCCGTTAATATTTATTTTGACCCTCAAGCCCTTTTTGAACAGGATAAGGCAGAACAGGGACATAAAAGACATCACAGTTGCAGTGCAATTGTATAAACTCGCCGCATATGCTGACGATGTCCTGCTCTTTTTAACAGATTCGCTTACCACAATACCTAACCTTCTAAAAGACCTTACCCTCTTCAAAATCCTCTCAAACCTACAAATACATTTCTCTAAGTCCAGTGCACTCAATGCTTCCCTCCCACATAAGATAGTGACTCAATGCAAACAGAACTTCCCTTTTATGTGGGAAACCCAGGCCATAACCTACCTAGGGATCAAATTACCTCCCAGATTGAGTAATCTTTATGCATACAATTGTATCCCTTTATTAAAAATGTTACAACAGCACTTACAAAAATGGTCCACAAACTCTTTTTCCTGGTTTGACAGGGCTGCCATAATTTGAATGAATATCCTGTCCAGAATCTTATGCCTGCTTCAAACGCTTCCAATTAAGTTACCACAACTCTTTTTTTCTCCTACCGATGTATTTGTTCCAATTTTGTCTGGAACTCAAAGCAAGCTAGAATGAGCTATAGCAAACTTGTTCTCCCAAAACTAAAGGGAGAGATTGGTCTGCCGGACGCTCAAAGATACCACTGGGCTTGCAACCTTACCAGGATAGCAGATTGGCATGTACACGCTCAATCCAAAGCCTGGGTTTCCCTTGAGGGTGCTTTTTCAGATATACCACCGAAAAGCCTCCCTTGGATCAGACCACAACACTACTCACAACAAATTACTGAACACTAGAGTTGAGCGAACTTTTTGGTGTCCGGGACCCAGACCCGAACCCGGACTTTTCAAAAAAAGTCCGGGCTCGGGTCCGGGGTTCTGGTATTTTATTACACATGTTGAAAAGCTGCCAAGGACAGCCAATCAACAAGTGTTTCACTGGTTTTCCCTAGAAGCCATCACAGCCATGCCTACTAATGGCATGGCTGTGATTGGCCAGTGCATCATGTGACCCAGCCTCTATATGGGGTTGGAGTCACCATGCTGCATGTCATATGCTCTCAGGATAGTTTAGGGAGAGGATGCTGCTGGCTCTGTGAGGGACAGATTGCAGAACATATCATCCTGCTGCACAGAACGATCTGATTGTGGACTAGGGAGAGATACTAGTACTGGTGCTTTGAGGGACAGATTGCACACCTCATCCTGCTGCACAGAACAATCTGACTGGACTAGGTAGAGCCTGTTGCTTTAAGGGAATGATTATTCTTCTAAAATCATCATCAAGTTGTACAGGGAAAGGTTCCAGCTGTTGCTTTAACCTTCTCCCGCCCGCGCTATAGCCAATAGACGTCCTCCCATTTGGCTTGTGCTGGGCGCGCTCCCGCGGGCGCGAGCGGCACGTGCACACGCCGCTCGCGCCCGCGGGAGCATGCCCGCGGGTCGGGCGGACCCGATGTCCGCCGGAGACCCGCGATCTCCTTTCAGAGAGGAGGAACGGGGAACCGCCGAAGTAAACACGGCGGTTCCCCGTTCTGTGAATGGGACATGACAGATCTACTGATCCCTGTCACCGGGATCAGTTAGATCTGTCATGTCCCGAGCAGCCCTGCCCCCCCACAGTTAGAACACACCCAGGGAACATATTTAACCCCTTCACTGCCCCCTGCTGGTTAACCCCTTCACTTGACACCTGTAACTAAATACCGCAAAAATAAATAAATAAAAAAAAATGACCATTACCGCCGCTAGACGCTAAAAATAGCCCTGACGCTATAGCCCCGCCTGTACAGCCTGCAAAAACTGTGTAAAAACCCTGGTTACTGTAAATATGTCGCTAGTCTTTAAATTTACAGGTGACTAATGACATATTTACATTAACCGTCACTTCCCCAATTGGTCGTCCCCCGTCACTTCCCCAATTTATACAAGGGACCCACACAAGATTGACACCCCCCCGTCCCGACGAGCCCTGTACTGTCTAGATTGACTAGG